>LPNX011236500.1:254300-276066 GCA_001517045.1 Pseudotsuga menziesii | reverse complement strand
CCCTTGATCTAATTTAATCTCCACCGTTAGATTAGACTCACCCTAGGGTTTTCTCAAAAAGGCATGGGAAAGGCATTTTGCCTCACTTTTGCAGATTGAAGTGAAAAAAGAGAGCTGAGAAGAGAAGTTTTCTTTTCTAAGATAGAAAGGAAAAATTTGCAGCAGGCAAATCGAGGAGAGGACAGCAGCAAAGAGGGCACATAAATCGAGGAGAGGACAACAACATTTATTGCTGGTCCGTACAGTTAGTATAGTACGATTTTCAAAGCAGCGGGCATGCTTTTCGAGGCAGATTTCTGGGCACGATTTTCGAGATTTTTTTTCTTGGGCATGGATTTCGAGGTCCGTACAGTTAGTTCGTACGGCTCGTATAGTCCGTTCGTACAATCCGTACAATGGCACGAAAATCGAGGTAGAAAACAGAGAAGAAAAACAAATCTGAGTTTGATTGTTTTTTTGTTTGGTGCGGAAAATGAGGCAGAAATTTTCTCTTTCGAGTTGAGATAAGTTGGTTTGAAAATTTCTGAGTTTTGTTGTAAATTTCCCTATAATAAAATCTCTCTCTGATCGGTTTTCCCCTAGTGTGTTTTTCCAGGGCCATTGGCCAAAAATACTAGTGTTCTGTGTGTTGAATGGCGTGTTGATATTTTATTTACTGTCACTGAAAAAGATTACTTACAATAGTGTTTAAAGTCTAAATTTTTTTGTTTATTTCCAACGCTTTATTTTTTTGAGAATGTCATAAACAGAGATATAATTTTTACTTAAAACCGGTGGCTGGAAACTAGTGAAAAATCTACATGGTATCAGAGCGGGTTGTAGCAGAAAATTAAATTTCAGCAGTGAAACATTCATTTCCAGAATTCAGAAAAACCTTTGTGACAGTAGTACATTTTGCTGAAACTTGTTCTTTGAGAAAAATGACTTCCATGGGGTTGAGAACTGAGGATAGGTTGGATGGGGCAGCGAACTTTGTCTCATGGAAAACCCGAATTTTACTTGTGTTGAAGGAGAATGAGTTGTGGGAGGAAGTAGTTAGAAACACTACAGCAAATCCCATTGCTATTCCCCCTTCTATTGATGCAGCGTTACTTGTAGCCTTTAATAAGAAAGATATTAAAGCCATGAGGATAATCTTAGGATGCTGTTAAAGATCATGTTATTCCCCACATTTCAGCGAAGGATCATGCACATGAGATGTGGTCTGCTTTGATTGGGTTGTTTGAGAGTACTAATGAAAACAGGAAGATGGTGCTTAGGGAGAAGCTGAAAAACATCAAGATGGTCAAAGGAGAGGTGTGTATGGTCTATTTTACTAGGATCTCTCAGGTGAGAGATGAGCTTGCAGCTGTGGGGGTGGTGGTTACTGGTCCTGAGTTAGTGCAGACAACCCTGAATGGTGTGATTGCACCTTGGACTGTGTTTGTTTAGGGGTTGGTGGCCAGAGAGAACTTACCATCTTGGGACACTGTTTGTGATGACTTTGTTCAGGAGGAGACTCGCAGGGGTTTCTTATAGTGCAGTGGTTCTACTAGTAGGGGAGATGAGGAGGATGTGGCATTGACAACGAAAGGGAAGAAGAAGAGCAAGAAGGGTCCCAAAAAGGGTGGGGCCAAGCAGCAGCAAGATGGGCAGAAGAAGGATACGAGCACTGTGAAGTGCTTTGCATGTCACAAGATGGGACGCTATGCTGCTACGTGTCCGAACAAGAAGAAGAAGAAGCAACAGACAACTGCTTCAGCCGAGATCGATGATTTTGCAGCTAGATTTCAGAGTGAGTTTTCACTGTGCACTAGGCATGTTGAGAGAGAGAGAGCATCCATTTTCACCAGTGTGGATGTTGACAGACAGAGGGAGTTTTCCTGTGTGACAGACCATTCTTACAGTGCATCTACTTCCAGCACTTGGTACATAGATAGTGGAGCCTCAAGCCACATGACAGGTGCTCGTGAGATGTTCTCCGAGCTTTCACAGGCAGAGACAAATGTGGAGGTTGTGTCGGGAGATGACTCAGTAGTCAGTGCAGTTGGTCGTGGGACCATTACATTTCAGAGGGGGTCTATGAGTCCCATGGTATTGCGGGATGTGGATGTATTGTATGCACCTGGGTTGAAGAAGAACCTAGTGTCAGTTTCCATGATCAGGGATCAGGGTCTTGGGGTGTTTTTTCTAGATGGACACGTGCATATGTTTCCCAAGACTGCAGGACCATCTGCTTCAGTTGCCATTGGAGCGAGATGTGGGAAACTGTATAGGCTCTTATTTCAGCCGCAACATGCTTTAGCACATTGCAGCAGCAGTGAGTTGTGTGAGCTTTGGCATAGGAGGATGGCTCACTTGCATCATCCAGCCTTGGGGTTGTTGAGGCACATGGTGACAGGTTTACCGGTGTTCACCACAGGGTAGAGTGATGTGTGCAGGGGGTGTGCTTTGGGAAAGTACACCAAGACAGCTTTTTCGAGCAGTGATAGCAGGTCAGCTGGTACTCTTGACTTGATACATTCAGACTTATGCGGACCTATGTCTTCTGTGTCCTTGAGAGGATATGAGTATTATGTGACATTCATTGATGACCATTCCAGGAAGACCTGGATCTACTTTCTGAAGAGCAAGAAGTCTGAGGAAGTCTTGCAGAGGTTCCAAGAGTTCAAAGCTCTTGTGGAGAACCAAATAGGGAGGAAGACCCGAGTCTTGAGATCGGATAACGGGGGTGAGTATACCTCCAAGGAGTTTGATGGATTTTGCAAACAGGAGGGGATCAGGAGACAGTTGACAGTTTTGTATATTCCAGAGCAGAATGGAGTAGCAGAGAGGAAGAACAGGTCCATTGTTGGAGCAGCCCGAGCTATGCTACATGACCAGTCACTTCCTTTCTTTCTCTGGGTTGAGGCTTGCAACACTGTTGTATATCTTCAGAACAGGAGTCCCCATCGGGCAGTGGGGAACATGACACTTGAGGAGTGTTTTTGAGGCAAGGAGCTTGAAGTTGGCCATTTTCGTATATTTGGTAGTTTGACTTACTCTCATGTCCCTTCAAAGAAGAGGACAAAGTTAGAGCCCACTGGAGAGAAGGGCATCTTTGTGGGTTATGATGAGACTGCGAAGGCCTTCTGTATTTACCTTCCCTCTCAGAGGAAAGTGGTGGTGAGAAGGGATGTGAAGTTTGAGGAGGAGTGAGCCTTCAGGAGGTCGAGAGAGTCAGAGTAGGGAGAGCAACAGGTCCCTGCACCTCAGGTTGTGGCACAGGTTCCATCTACACAGCAGTCAGGATCACAGGTTTTCGGGGTTACAGGACCACAGAGTGTTGGCACAGGTTCACCAGGTTCAGTGGTTAAGCCAGCGGGGTCTTCGAGGACATGTGATGGGTCTACTATTACAGGTACACCTTACAGGGGATCGGGATCAGGATGGAGATCAGGATTACAGGGTACACTTGATGTTGGCACACCAGCTTCAGGTTCACAGTTGACTGGGGCTTCTAGCTCTGGTAGCTCTTCAGACGAGGATAGGCTAGTGTGAGAAGAACGTTCAGGGAAGAAGAAGCCTAAGTGGCTTCAGGAGACCTTGAAGGATGCCTTAAAGGTTGGGACACCCAGTGACAAGGTGAGAGCCATCAAGATGCCTGACAGATTGGGCATGGTGTTGGTGGCTTGTACACGAGATTCCGAGCCTTCTACTTTTGAGGAGGCCTCCTAGCATTCGGTATGGAGAGATGCCATGTTGGATGAGTACCTTTCCATCATGAAGAATGATGTATGGGAGATTGTTCCAAGACCGAAGGGGAAGTGAGTGTTGACTACCGAAGCATGCGGCAGATGGGAGTGTGGAGAAGTACAAAGCCAGGTTTGTAGCACGGGGGTTTTCACAGGTTGAGGGCATTGATTATGATGAGACGTTTGCGCTGGTTGCTCGATATACTTCTATTAGGAGCGTGATCTCCATTGCAACGGAAATGGGTTGGAAGATCCATTAGATGGATGTGAAGACCGCAAATCTCAATGGGATCATACAGGAGGAGATTTACATTGAGCAGCCTTAGGGCTTTGAGATACATGACAGAGAGACATATGTATGCAGGTTGAAGAAGGCCCTTTACAGGCTGAAGCAAGCTCCAAGAGCTTGGTACTCCAGTATTGATTCTTACTTGCTGAGTATGGGGTTTCAGAAGAGTGAAGCAGATTCGAATCTCTACTTCATCATGGTTGGAGATGATCCGCTTGTTCTTCTGCTATATGTTGATGACTTGTTTATCACAGGGAGAGAGAGACCCATTGCAGCTTGCAATGTAATATCCCGAATCCCGATATTTTCTATTTCTAAACAATTATGCGGATACAACTGGGCTTACAGACTGCCAAGCAAAAATCTCTATTTTATAGGAAAAATTAGGGTTAGGGTTTGTGAGATAGAATGCACACTTACCACTGATAACTGGCTGAACTGCTGCAGATAAAGTCTGCAAGTACTGAGATCTGGATCGGAGAGGAACTGATCTCTCCTGCCTCCGGTGAATGCTCCAGCAATAAGACGCCCAATCAGAGAAAAAGGTGACGCCCTCAAGGAAGGAGGTGTCCGATGGATCCGCCGATTTGCAGGGCTGATAGCCTCGCTGTGCCGGAGAGATTGACTAGATTATGCTGAAGATCTAACACCCCCAAGCAGGATAGCGTCTAGGTTCAATGAGGCAGTTGCTCACGCCCCTGTAAACCCGGAAATGCTGATAACGGCTTCGGATGAGCTCAGATGGAGCTGATAGTCAAGGAGTGCTGGAGTACGTAGCTGATGGTAAGAATGATGCCTGAGTTTCGGAAGGAAACTGAGATCTGAAGGCCCAATAGCTGATTAGGGCTTTCTGGTTGAAAAACCCCTCTTACGGCTGCACCGTGCCACTGCAACAATCTATACCCTGTGCTATATAACTGATGAATGTACTGAAGAACAAGTGGTGAACCAGTATGGCTTACCCGGAATAAGACTAGGACAGATGTTTCACTGCCGAAATCCTGCTTGCTGAAGACTCCGTCTCCAACCCCAACTGCTGTGCTGCACGCTGTGCTGCTATCCAAGTGCTCCCAAAATAATAATAATCATAAGTGAGGTCTCCTCTTGCTTTACTCTCTATTTATAAAGTTCAACTGCGCAAAACCTAATCTTTGACCTAATTAGGTCACTTTATCTTCTAATTTGCCGTTGACTTGCATGCATGCGGATGGAGACCTAAAAAGAGCATGGTCATGCATGGAGCATGGTCATGCATGAAGGTGGCCTTTGGCCCAGGTGGCCCTTCTGGACCAAGTGAGGATGCCCTAGATCTTCTATGGATGGCATCAGTCCTGATCTGATTCCCTAGCTATCAGTAACCGCTCGAACCCACAGGAATCACATAGGTTAGCGGTATGGGCCTCAAGGCCTAAAAGGAAGAGGACATTACATGCAAGAAGGATCTTGGAGCAGAGTACGAGATGACTGATATTGGGCTGATGTATTATTTTTTGGGATTGGAGGTTTTGCAGGAGCCTAGACATATTTTCCTGGGGCAGGGAAAGTATGCGGTTGATATTTTGAGGAGATTCAGGATGGAGGATTGCAGGCTTATGTCGACACCTATGATCGCCAACTGGAAGAAGCTTCACACTTCTGAGGGAGAGTTGGTGGACCCTACTTTATATCGTCAGCTTAATTGATGTATCTGGTCAACATTCAGACTGATTTGTGTTTTGCAGTGAACACTCTTAGCCAATTCATTGTTGAGCCTAGGAGTGTGCATTGGGTCGCTGCAAAACATGTGTTGCGCATTTTTTCAGGGATTAGTGGATTTTGGTTTGGACTACAGGATGTCAGAGGGGATTAGATTGGTTGGCTATACAGATTCAGATTGGGCAGGCAGTGTGGTAGACCAGAAGAGCACTTCCGGATGTTGTTTCAGTTTGGGCTCGGCAGTAGTGTCGTGGTTCAGTCGAAAGCAGAAGTTCGTTGCATTGAGTATTGCAGAGGCTGAGTACATGGCAGCCAGTTTGGCCAGCTGCGAGGCCTTGTGGCTTTGCAAGTTGCTGGTGAATTAATTTGGTCAGGAGCTTAGGCCTACGGTGATTTACTGTGACAATCAGAATTGCATCCAGCTCTCTGAGAATTCAGTCTTTCATGACCGGTCAAAGCACATAGAGATCAGATATCATTTCATCTGAGACTATGTTTAGAGAGGAGCAGTCATGCTTCAGTACATTTCCACTGATGAGCAAGTAGCAGACATACTGACGAAGTCTTTGGGGAGGGCCAAGTTTGCCTTCTTCAGAGACAAGTTGGGAGTGGTGCTGAACACCTTTCTCGATAAGAGGGAGTGTTAGTTTTGTACCTAGGGAAGTGTTCCCCTAGTGACTTTTGCCTTAGTCACTTAGAGAGGGGACATAAAGTGTCCCTTGCATTAAATGACTTAATTAAAAGCATTTAATTTGACTTTAGAGCATTAAAGTCACTTAATTTAAGTGGGTGAGTGAAATTAATATTTTAGAAATAAAATATGAGCATTTAATTTCAGCCCTTGATCTAATCTAATCTCCACTGTTAGATTAGACTCACCCTAGGGTTTTCTCAAAAAGGCATGGGAAAGGCATCTTGCCTCACTTTTGCAGATTGAAGTGAGAAGAGAGAGCAGAGAAAAGAAGTTTCCTTTTCTGAGATAGAAAGGAAAAATTTGCAGCACGCAAATCGAGGAGAGGACAGCAACATTTATTGTTGGTTCGTATAGTCCGTACGATACGATTTTCAAAGCAACAAGCACGTTTTTTGAGGCAGATTTTTGGGCATGATTTTCCTGGGCACGGATTTCGAGGTCCATACAGTTAGCCCATACGGTACAGTCCGTACAGTCCACGCAGTCTGTTTGTACAGTCCGTACAGCGGCACGGAAATCGAGGCAGAAAACAGAGAAGAAAAAAAATCTGAGTTTGATTTTTTTTGTTTGGCGCGGAAAACGGGGCAGAAATTTTCTCTTCCGGGTTGAGATAAGTTGGTCTGAAAATTTCTGAGTTTTGCTATAAATTCCCTATAATAAAATCTCTCTCTCTCTGACTGGTTTTCCTCTAGTGGGTTTTTTCAGGGCCATTGGCCAAAAATACTAGTGTTCTGTGTGTTGAATAGCGTGCTGATATTTTATCTACTGTCACTGAAAAAGATTAGTTACAACAGTGTTTAAGTCTGAAAATTTTTGTTTATATCCAGCACTTTATTTTTCTGAGAATGTCATAAGCAGAGATATAATTTTTACTTAAAACCGGTGGCTGAAAACTAGAGAAAAATCTACAATTAAACTTTGATTCTTTCTTAATTTAAATACTTAGGCCTTTGATAATTAAACTCCACGACTTGTTCCAAGCGGTGCCGACTTCTACTCCTTGTATGCAACTTATTCATGTCGATGGAATGGATGACTATGAAATAGTTTCAGCAATCTATATCCAGAATTGAAATAGCGGTACAATGTCTTCGTTTAAACCTGTGATTTGAAGGGGATTAAAAAAACCACCAAGAATTGCCCAATAAAAGTTCAAAATTCTAATTCAGAAATTCTGTTGGAAAAGAATTAAAACTGTTGTCAAGGAAAATTGAAGAAAAATAATACAGGAGAAAAGAAAAAGAATACAGGGAAAGCATGGCATTTTGAAGTTAGCGTTGTCATAACAGTTCAAGCAGAGCGTATCGTGTGTCAAAGTCAATTTGTTGGTGTCATATCGTGGACACGTGGGTTACATTTGGAAATCGTGAACATGTCAGTCACATTCTGTAAATCGTATGTGAGATATATACCAGTAATTTGAAGGGGACAAATTAATTATTTAATGTCAGTTGGGCAAAAGAAACATTAAAAAGTGACATTGAATAATTAAATAAAAAAAGGGGTATTATAAAGTGACTTTGGGAAATATTACATGGGTACTTCATAAAGTCATTTTATATTATTTAATGAAAGCGGAAAAAGTCACTATAATTAATTAAAGGAGGAAATGAGTAAAAATGGCGGAAAAAGGTGAGTGGAAATAGAATGGCAAATTGAAATCGACCTATTCTCTCATTTATTCATGATACTTTCATTTTTGAAAAAGGATTTGGAGAGCTCTTGTGTCTTTTGGCTATTGGGACGAAAACCCTAAGAGAACATTGATTATCTTGCTTCATTGCCATGGACAAAAATCTATTTTACTTGCAGACTGGTGAACACTGAAGATTTGGCGAGTTTCCGGCAGTTTGAAGGAGTGGCACACTTGTTCATGGAGGCACACTGAGTTGTGTAAGTACCAATGCTTTGGACCACCTCTTTTCCTTGATATTCATATTGATATTTTGTGAGCTGTTCATAGATTATTTGGTTAAGTCCTATTACATCACTGGAGGGTGCATTTGTGAGCCAAGTAGTGGCCATTTATAGAGGAAGCAGAGTTGTCTAGGGTTCGATTAGCATACTTGAGAAGGCACTTTGGATGTGAGCTCTTGAAGACAGCAAGGGCCGTATTCCATCATTATTCTTGCCATTGGAGAGGGGCACACTTACTTCCTGAGGGCATTTTGCTTGTGGGAAGGCGCACAACCTAGATACCATCTTCCCCATTAATTGTAGTGGCCATATTCTCCCTCAAAAAAGGACTGCGCTGGTTGCTGGTAATGCACAGGGGTGCTTACCCATCTACAGGGGTCGAAATCAGCCATAAAGTGGCGTACTAAGGACTGTATAACGTCCAAGAAGGGATTCCCAACTTACTATGATGTACAAGACAAAACACAAACATACTCAGATCTGATTTTCATTCATGTAAATCACTGTTACAGCTTATCTATAATCTTTGGTAGTGAAAGAGAACATTGTCCTCAAAGTGTTTATCAAAAGTCTCCAACCAGAATACATCAACAGTGAACTCTTGTGAAGGAGTCATCAATCGGAGATCTTCTTTATTGCTGAAGGTACGAATTGGGATTGATATTTCCCAGCTTGTGAGCATTTCCATAAGGCTGCCATCCACTTCCAAGGTCCGAGGCATCTACAGGCAGCGGGAATTTCATCTATTCAGTGGGTTGTTGCATCCTCAGCCCTAGGTCAGCAGTCAATGTAGATCTGAACTTTACTGTTGAATAAAGATCATTGCTACATCATTTTTAACATTAATGAACATGCTCAGATTTACATATTGTTGTCTCTATTGTTATGTGCAATTTTTTTGTGGGCATTTCCTTACTTTCTAAATCTGAAATTATAAACACAAGCTACAGCAACCGTAACCAACCATAAACATCAGACTTCGCATGAAAGGGGAATCTGCAGCAGTATTATAACCTTGTTGACAAAGTGCTTGATGGAAGTCCTGAACCAAACACTTAAGCAGTTCACTTAAAATCAGCCCAAGTCTAGTAGGGGCCATTATAGATTTCAACTAATGTACTATCTACTTGGTGAAGCAAGAAGCCATACTTGACTATCAAGGACCAAGACAAGGGATAGTGCTTTGCTTCCCCCCTCTTATTCTTTGATACCCAAAGCTACATTTCTTTCCTCTCGACCCTATTACTCTTCATCTTAAGTAGTATATGCACTAATCAAGGTGTTACATTCTATAATTTTCAACCACAATTTTTGGTTTTTTTTTTCACAAACACTAAATCTGAAATTTAATGGATAATCCTACACACATAATTTCTGCATAAAACACCATACTATTCCCCCTAAGGGGCAGCACTTAAATTCATCATATTAAGCCTATTTTTGTAGATTTTATTGATCTTGATTTGCTAGTTATTAACAGAAATATTGTTGGATTGATGGTTTTATTTCAGATCTAAACTTCAGCTCATATGTTATTTACTTTCCAAATTATATTTTGGGTTGAAGTATAATTGTTCAAGCACTTTTGAACAATTATTTCAAATTTCTGTTTTAGATCTTAGTTGATTTTTATCTCTGCAACTTACATTTTCATATTTGAAACTACAATGTGTTATTGCATGTTAAACACTTTTTTTTTATGTTACAGCACAACTGAACTAAGTACCTAGCATAATCTATAAAGTTTTCAATCTACATTTCTGCAATTAGTTACTTATTATTTCAACAACTTGCAGTCAAATTAACACTTTTATCTTGCTGGAAATTATATTGTTAGTAACCACTAAAGTTTTATTTTCATCTTTCATGGTTTATTAACAAATTTTGTCAAGTGTAATTTTGAAATTACTACTCTGTTCTGTTGGCAATATCAGCAACATAATAAGAGTTAATGATTAGATAAAGCACACTTTTATTTGGTTTAATTTTTAGATTCACTTGCATGCAACATTTCTTTTAAATCAACACTTCAATGGGTTTATTTTTAGTTTTGGTTTAAGAAAAGTTCTCTTGCTCTACAAGCGAAGATGACTTTTCGGGTGGTGTCAACCTGATCAGAGGGGGATTAAATAATTATTTAATGTCCACTAAGCAGAAAAACACATAAAAAGGGGGACATTGAGTAATTAATTAAAAATGGGGTCCTAAAGTGACATTGGCCTTATAAAGTCACTCTAATTAAAATTTGAGCGAGAAAAAGGTAAAAGTGGCCAAAAGGGGAAAAATGAGCTTAAAAGAAGAAATCGGCCTCATTCCCATTCATTCATGATATTCTCAATTTCGAAAAAGCTTTGGAGAGGTTTTGTGGCTTGTGACTTTTGGGATGAAAACACGAAGAGGAGGAGAATAGTTTCGGTGGTCGAACCATCCACCCTAGCTATTGAGAGGAGATCACCCAAATTTCTTCATTAAGCTTCATTGCCATGAAATAAAATCAAGCATTCATCACAGACTTGAAGAGTTTCCATAGATCTCGGCTTTGGTTGGAGGAGGGCGCTCTTGTTATGTGGGAATTGGATCTATTATCACAGATATATTGTAGCTGGGCTACCATGATGTATCATGCAACATATAGATTGATCTCTTCATTTTTTCGAGCCGGACATTCAGATGGGATACAACATGGATCACTTTTGCAGCATGAGCCATTCACAGCCTTCATTCAGTAGCAGATGCAGAGTATTTCCTTGCCATGACTAAGATCTCCTTGTCCATTGAGATGACTTTGGTGATGACATAGTTCAATGGAGCAGAGCAACAGAGATGGTACACAGTTTACATATGGGCATCAGATAGATATGCATATGGTGAGATCAAGTATATTGCTTCTTGGTAGGATTTTGCTCTCTGATGTATATTAACCACCTTTGACTTATTTTGCTATGACGATTATGGTGACCTATGCTTATATGTATGTTTACTGGTGCTTAACTTGTGTTGAGAATGATTGGAGAATCTGATGTTGAAGACAATTGCTTATGCCATGCTTTACACAAACTTTAGTCTATAGTTCTATGTTGGTTCCATGTATCATTTGTCTCCATCCATCCAATCTCATCCATGATTGATTTATCCCATGACTTATGATTGAGACTTGTGAGATTGAAGATCCTTTTCCCCACTTTGACTCTTGTGCATGTTAGACTCCATCTTTATCTGTCTCTAGCTATGAAGTATGTGGCTTGACCAGTGTGGTTAGGTTCACTGGATGGTTTTCCTTTAATCCTCAAAACAAGTGCTCCTACCAATAGTGTCTTTAGACACTAAGCATCAGAACGCATAAATGCTATATCTAAATGATGCAAAAGGAAAGCTGCGATTAGTAGTGCTTTTAAGTGCTAATGCCTATATTTAAATGTTATAAAACTAGTAAGTGACCAAAGGATGAGCACTCATCCATTGTATGATTGCGCCGAGAGGCGCTCTACAGCCCAGTAAGGGGGAGATCTTGTAACGTGATGTAACGTTACTAACATGTCGGCAAAAAATAATAGTGATAGTGAATATTATGGGAGAGATCTTGTAACGTGATGTAAAGTTTGTAACATGTCGGCAAAAAATAATAGTGATAGTGAATATTATGGGAGAGATTTTGTAACACAAAATAAAAAATAATATCACTTTCGTAAAGTTATTTTATTAATAAAAAATAAATTTTCTAATAGGCCAAAATAAATGTCGGCCACAAAAACAATCTAATATGGGGGAGATGTTGTAATCTTCCTACCTAACAAAACAATAAAAAAGTGAAAATTTACTTATCCGTAAAAAAAATATGTGGGTCAAGAAAAAAACACAAAATTAAATTATTGGCAAAAAAATGTTGGCCTTGCACATGGTTTTAAAACCATGTGCAATGCATTCTAAACAATCCATGGTTTTATTGTACATGGTTTAGGAGGCTTTGCACATGGTTTTTGCACATGGTTTTTAAACCATGTGCAAGGCCTCCTAAACAACCCATGGTTTTATTGTATATGGTTTAGGAGGGCCTTGCAGATGGTTTTAAGACCATGTGCAAGGCCTCCTAAACAACCAATGATTGTAGGAGGGCCTTGCATATGGTTTTAAAACCATGTGCGGGGAAATGATGCAATGTTCATTCCTAACATTATATTTAATATTATATGTCGGCCATAAATAATATTAAATATTAATAACAATAAAATTATATGTGGACCTTAAATAAAAAGATGTGTCTTTTGGTTTGAATCAAATCAATGGATACCTAAGAAGAGGTTTGCACCTCGAGAGATTTGATCCATCTCAGCGCTTGATAGAGCCTAGGATTTGGATCTATGCTGGTGTAAGGCTCATTTGTCTCTATAGGACAACATGGTGAGGCAAACCCCACAGGGCTATGGATGCTCGTTGGTAGCAGGGCTAGGCCTTAGTAATTTTCTGGAGCCCAGAAGGCTTTCCAGGGCACATGCCTTTGTAGGCTGGCTATTATTTTGTGCTAAAGTTAAATGCCTTAAAGTTAAATGTTGGAAATTGTTAAATCTTGTTAAAATGATACTTGCTAGAGCCTAAAGGAAACAAGCCTAAGTACTTTATCCATTTGTGAGACTCCACTATCCCTTATTGCTATCTGTCATGCATATGTCACTATGGTTGTGTGTATTTGTTATCATTCAGAGAGATCACATGGTTGAGATCAATTAGAAGTCATATGCCTATTGCCTAAGCCTTGTTTTCCACTTTCACCCAGCCTTAACAAATTGATTAAACTTTGTAAGTATGGCATATATAAGGGACTTCCAAAAGATTCAAAGATTGTTCAAAAATACAAGTATATTCTATTGATTATTCTATTATTACTATTACTGTCACCATGATTTTGATTAGTATAATTTAAGTTGGGTTTTAATATACATCTTAAAGCAGTTCTTACCTTGGATGCATGCAGGATCAACTCAGTTCATTATCTCATCATCAGTTTGAGTATTTTGACCTGGTCAACCTAGTTGACCAAGTCAAACACGACTCTCAATGCAGTGACTACAAAAATCAACAGTGGTTATATTTGCTCCAGACGTCTTACTTCGAATTGGTTTTTTGACAGAGAGTGATTACTTAATTGTGACTCATCACTTCTCTATTATTAGCTTCTACTTCGCAGATCCCGATCTTTCTTGTTTCACTTACTGGTTTTCCCTTCGTGTGGCAGGAAAGGAGTACGCACTGGGTCATTGAACAAAGAGTTTCAACCAAGAACTTGTCCGGATCTCTCATTTGATCTATGAGGAAGCAATCCTCATCATCTAGGAAGACATGTACAAATTCTAGGTGAGTATCTTAGCTAATCTCTCTCTGTTTAATTTTTCATGCATTGTCTATCAACCAAATTTACTGAAAACCCTCTTGTAGTAAGTAGCGAAATTCATCGAGGTAGATTTTACTTAGAAATTCAAAATTTGGCGATTTGGGTTTTGATGGCCATCATCCAAAACCCAAACTCTCTCCTAGGCGTCACCCTTGGATTCCATTTTCCCATTCATCCATGGCACTGATCCCCTAGGCAAATTGCCCCCCTTGTCTTGCTAGCGATTTTCTGAGTTTTATTTGTTTCTGGATTTTTTTGGTTCTCATACATTGTCATACTTTTCATCCACGCAATTCATCTAGTGTGTTAAAAGTTCTAATTCATTAATCAAACCCTACCCAGGGCATTCCCCTAATTTTACATCAAGATTCCCCTAGGGTTTGAAGTTTGAGAATTTGGATTAACACACAAATTTTAGATCTTGCAATCAAATCCACAAGTCATTATATAAATCAACTTGAGTAGCATAATCAACATCCGTAACCCCTCTGCTCAAGTATTCCTCTTTTCGTGGCTTTATGTTATATAAAAAATATATATAACATAATAAGATATATAAAGATATATAAAATAGTAACATTAAATATCAATATTAATATTAATATATATTAATATTAATATATATTAATAATTAATAATTAATAAATAGAAATAATTAATTATTTAATTAGGAAAAGTCAAGTGACGTGTCTTTATGTTTAAAAGGGCATGAATTGGCTTATATAATCCCTACCATTGTAATTATAAAAACATCATCAATATATTTATCAATTATTCAATTTGTGGGTTATTCAGAAATGATGGGTTTATTCCAAATTATTTGAGAATATCTAGATACAGATATTACAATTTATACTTAGATCTAGGGTTTATAGCTACTCACCTTACGCATTCTATGTTTTAGTTTGATCTGGTGATTTAGATTTAGGTCTTTTCTTCTAGGATAGGTCTGGGTCTTCCCCTTTGTCACTTGGGTTTTAGTGGCATAAAGCAAAGGATATCTCAGGCGGCGTGACAACCAATCCACTATCTGGGGGTTGGGATATTTGTAGATCACCTCTTTAGTTTCCCGTTGTAACATCCTGGTTTTGACCCCGTTTGCATTAAATGTATATGATGTATATATTGTAATTAATCGTGGTGTGGAGCTAAAGGCAAAAGCCTCACCATCGATTTAACGTTCTACGTTTCGGCGATTAAATCGTTACCAATGGTATATCGTGCTATTCGGCACATTATAATTTTTGGCATCATGTAAATATGCAATTTAATTAAAAACCCCAACTAGCTATGTCTATGCAACAAATAATGAGATGGGGGCATGATTTCCTAAGGATAAGGAGGGGAAAATATTTTACCTTTGGGGTCAATGGGGAAAAGCCAAATGTCAAAGGGAGAACCCATGAAACAATCAACTACCTTTCTTGTCTCATTCACCCAATCATTTAATTCTGCCAGAAATTGGTTGAAGTAGTTATTGCATGGGGATGGGAGGAGTATGGGTAGGAAACTCGAATTTGGGGAAAATCAATTTTGACTTTTGGGGCAAGAAAACATCCAAAATGCATGCCGATTTGGCCATACATGGACGTTCTTCATTTTTTCCCTCATGCAGGGAAGCTTGGGAGCTGTTTGACCTCCATGATTTTGCCTGTGGTATGTTCTCCTTCACGATTTGGGCTCCTGGGCTTTTTCCTCATCATCATTCACCCACGTTGGGGCTCTCTCAAGCGGCTGGGAATTTTCTATGTGTGAAATTCGTTTTTGGGTTGCTGTGTGTGTGTTTCTCCCTCACGTGGGTAGTCATTTCTTCATTCTCCTGGGCTGTGGATTCGTTTTCGTAATGATATGTGGTTGGGTTTCTTCCCCCAACGTTTTTGTTGCATTTTCCTCACTGATTGACAAGCTAAAAATTGTTTTTGAATTGCCCAGCGATTTGGAGGAGAGACCATCTCTTGGGTTTGTTTGAATTTCGTTTTTGGCCACATTAGGGCCAAAACGTCCCTGGGAAATCGAATTCGCTGTTAGGGGTTTTTCTTACCCTCCTTGGTAATTAATTTTGTGGTCGGACTGTTTTCCTCATTCCAGAAATTGTGTATATTGCTGTGCATGCAATTGGTCTTTGGACTGTGTAGGAGTGGAAAGGAGTCTGCTTGACAAACCTAGTGTTTTGCAGGAGCCTTATAGACAGAGCTAGAGGGATGGCTCTCTTCTCTACACCCCCCTAAATAGCACTAGAAGGGAAGTCATGGTCTGAGGGACTCTGCAGCAGAGAAGGTAATGATTCCTTGTGTTGGGTGTGTGTGGATGTCTTAGGAGTCAAGCTAGTTCTGGTGTATGCATCCTTAGCTCTTCAATGAGCCCACTAGCTTAGCAGATAGTGCTTCCATCTCCTGATAACTTGATAAACCCAACTTGTTGGCTTGGTTATGTGTTGTTGTGTACTCTTGGTCTGATAAACCCAACCGTGTTGGCTTGATTGAGTTTTGACATATCTTTGGCTATGTGTGAGCCTGCTTAGTTTCCTTATTCCTTGTGGGAATCATGCCCAGCTCGGGGCCCGGGGGTGGCAGTGTTGCTGAGAGATTAAGGAGCACACTGGCCTATGGTTGGGTGGAACGTTGCAGCGACATAGCTGGTTGCGGATGAGCTTCTTCATAAGATAAGTATTCTTGTCTATTTCATCTCTGCAATTGTATTTGATGTTTGATGAAAATGATGAACATGCTAAATGCTTGAATGGAATGTAGTTTGCTTCCGCTGTATGATAAATAATTATGCATCTATGCACGTTTTAGTTTAAAGCATTTCAATTTTTATCATGTGTATGTTCATGGGGCTAGTTGTCTGGGTAGATAGCACTGAGCAGCATTGGTAGCGTCCTCTTTGCCGGTCTCCTCTATCGTCTTGAATATGATACCTTTCTTGGGGAAACTACAAGTTGTGTGATAACAGGATCTTATCTTCAATATTTTTGGGTAGCTGTGTCTTCCAGTCAAAAGATGAGAGGCCAAGTTTACTCTTAATTCCATCTCCAGAACCTTGTTCTTTTACAGTTCAGAGATGTGGTCGAATCTCCTTGGGAGTTGAGCAGACTAAGAGGAAAAAGGGCGTTGTTATCTTCACTGTTGGTGGCAAACGCAAGAAGGATGGACTGAGATACTGAGGACGCCTTCATAGTTGGGAGGTCATGGCTCACAGAAGCAGCATTGTCAGCATTCTTGACAAATTGTTGATCACATTAAGGGGGCTTGGGTATTGTTAAGGAACTCAGAATCTTGTCATCTCTTCACCGTTTCCAATGCTGCATTCTACAGTTAGAAGAGGGCACGTTCACTGTGGGATATACTCTCTGTTGTTATCAGTCCATTAACTTCATTTCAGCTAAGTTGTGAGGGCTGTGGATAGTTGGAAACTACTGTGTGGGGACGCAGTCTTCACTTGGGCTTATTCCCTTCATCACTGGCACATTATCCAAGCAAATCGTGGAAGCCAGGAGGTCCTTACATTGCAAACAGGAGGGCACTGTGCTCTATTTGACAGGTCTGAATAATAAGTTAAACCTGAGTTAATTGCTTTTTTGTGAGGCTGCTATGGTAAATGTAAGTTGAAGATTACTTGTCGAATATATATTTCTGATTACAATAGCTGAGACTTCAAGTCACCTACAGCAAACATGCTGTCTTGTACTTTGATAAGTGATTACTGTTGCTTAATGACATTTGTGGGTTGCTTGTGGAATGTTAAATGCAAGTATTTCTGGTCCTTTAGTGTATCATCTCTAGTATATGTTTATCATGGTAAGATATGAAGCATAAACTTGAAGTCAGTAAACCAACAAAAGAATCAGATTTCCTTGTGTCTTACAGTGATGCTACAGTAGTCTGCCAAGTATTTGACGAAAGTCTTGAACTAAGTTACCCAGCAGTTAACGAAAATTTTGAGCCAGGACTACCAAGGGTCATTACGCTTTTATTTGGTTTAATTTTTAGATTCACTTGGATTCAACATTTCTCTTAAATCAACACTTCAATGGGTTTATTTTTAGTTTTGGTTTAAGACATTCATTTTTATTTATTTTTTAATGCTGATTTGTTTAATTGGAAATCCAGAACAGCAATATTGCAATTGGATCATTATTATGAATTGGTTATTTTAGATGAGCTGTTTTCAATTCCTTGCTTAAAGATTACTTATCCAATCTTTTGGTAACTTAGTTATTTCTGTGCATATTTACTTGTGATTCTCCTCCAATGATTAATGGTTCTTAAGAGTTCTTCTAATGGATGAGTTAATTAATTTATAATCTATTCTAACTTATTTAATTTTAGACCTTTGAGACCATTTATCCATTCACCCATCAAGTATCCTTGTCACCTTTTGACTTAGTTGGCTTAGAGAATCCCCCCTTAGTGTAAGTCACTAAAGTGAAGGAAGTAGGTGTAAGTGACAAGTTGACAACTACCTTATTTCCATAGTTGCACTTAACTAGTTTTCTTTGAGTCCTTGCAATCTGGGGTGTTAGTTTTTGTGGCAACTGCCCCAACTGCTTAAATGGATTGCTTGCACAAGTGAGACTGATCACAAGGGGTGAACTATGTCTTTGGGGTGTTTGAACGCAGGTGGGGGGAATATCACCACCCATGCTTAAGCATCGAAGTTCGAACCAAGGCCCTGTTGACAGTCAACCTGAATTTTTGATGAACATTGAAAGCTGTATTTTCTTGCCTTGTTTCATTTTTTATAAACCAGCATTGTAAGCTGTAGTTATATACCCTTTTTCATGTATTCTATTGTGAATATTATAACCTTTAATTTAGGTTTATGTGATGTTAATTATGAGATAAGCATTTCTGTACAGTGTAATATCATCACAAATTATTGTTCACCTCTTACTGAGGTGGAGCTTTAGCTATTTTGATTTCAGCAACAATTCTGTATTTATGTATGGTGCTCTTCTTCAAATTGGGTATGTTACAATTCGTATTCTTCCTGCAGGAATCCTGTTTGCTGAAATTTACAGTTTAGATAGATTACAGCATATTTTCTTTGTGTGGAGGTCTTTTAAGTTGGGTTGTTCAGTTTAGATGGACATCGATTGCATTTCAGGCATTCATGGTTCAAACTTTATTTAAGGTTCTATTCAGAATTCTAATTCTGGATGTTCTTTGCCTTGGTGCGTCAGTCAAACAATCAAAATATGTCTAATTTCTTCATTAGTTTTGCAGCTTTTGTGGGTGAAGGAAAATTTACCAGAATCTTGGGCCATGGCATTCAGGTGGATGGACCTGACAGACTGGCTAACATACAGGTACATAATAATGAATATTTTTGACATTAAAATTTAATGCTGGGGGCTTGGTGCCTGGTTAACCTTTTCCCTTAACGACAAACTGTGGACAGTGGGATGCTTCATGCAGAACTACTACCATTAATTGTTGAGTCATTATAACTTCTTCTTTTTTCACTTATTCGATAGTTAGGATACAATTTTAGATAATAGTCATCTTCGAAATTAATTTAATGCTTATATTAGTGTGGGTATGGACGGTAGTTGCAAAATATCTAGTCTTAAATATGATATTTTGCAACATCTTCGAAATTAATTTAATGCTTATATTAGTGTGGGTATGGACGGTAGTTGCAAAATATCTAGTCTTAAATATGATATTTTGCAACATCTTCGAAATTAATTTAATGCTTATATTAGTGTGGGTATGGACGGTAGTTGCAAAATATCTAGTCTTAAATATGATATTTTGCAACATCTTCGAAATTAATTTAATGCTTATATTAGTGTGGGTATGGACGGTAGTTGCAAAATATCTAGTCTTATATATGATGTATGATCTAGCATGTGTGATTAATTCTTGGTCAGGGCCACTGGAGATGATACCCGTAGTTTATGCACGACAGTCTGCAAATGGACATACCTAGGTCATGCACACATGCAACAGATGAATAGCAAGGACTCTGAAGCGATGGATGCATGTGGGTGGGATGATGTTTTCTGGGAGGAAATTGGTCTAGGAGACCTTGTGGAAGGACGCTACACTAAAATAGGTATGCTACTACATATAAGAGTGGACACAAAGCATCTTTACCCTTATTTCTACAATTTGTTTACCTTCCACAAGTTTTTGAATTTTCCCTTCTACTTATAGTGCATCAATTTCTAGTCCTGGACACTATAGCTTTTTCTCTCTATAATCTTCTTTAAAAATGTTTTTTTGTGTAACAACCCAATTGAATTTTAACAAAAATAAACTATGGATGCACAAATAGCTAATATGCTGCTTATAATAATCAATGCTTCTTTCTATAAAAGGAAAAGGGACAGCATTAGACTTAGAAGGCGCCTTTCATGTGACATGTGACTATTGCAGTGTGTTGGTTTCTAATATGGGATGTGACTTGTAGTGTGTTGGTTTCTGATATAGCACATGACTTTATTACACTAAACCTAAAGTCATAAAATATAATCTAACACCCTCCCTCAATTTTCATATGGAAAAATTTCGTTCCAAAAATTTAAATACAAACTTATCCGGACAGAGCGTGTCAAATAAAAGTCTGCAAGTTTGCATTTGAGTTGTGCAACTAACGAACCACTGGATATGATGATGGTGAAAATTAACCTGTTGGTAAACCTCGAAACTGCTGTCCACAATCTCACATCCCGATGCCTTGTGTACATTGCATGCTCCTCTTAATCACACTTCAAAAATCAGATTTTGAAGCTGCTGCAAAATGAGAGATAATGCTGACTGCATAACATGCAGAAATGTCAAGTCACCAACTCCCTGTCCTCCAATTGATTTGTATGCTGGGTTAGTGTCAATGTTGGTTAAAATTTTCAGCCCATCTATCATAAATGCAGAAGCTGATTTTACCTCCAATAATTGCCTCTCTTTTACACATTCGTAGCAGACAACTATATCAGACCTCGAAAACTTGGCCTTTGCAAGTTGTCATATCTTGTAAAGATTTCTACCCACAAGTTCGTTCTTACTTGTAAATCATTGTAGTTTGACTCGGTCAAGAGTCCAAGACTCGCAAGGCTTGCCAGGTCTTGCTGAGTCTTAGCTGGGCTGAATACCTACCTCATACTTGGTCCTGAACTTGCGATTTGCCAAGACTCCGCCAGACTCGGCCAATCTTGCCAAGACTCGACCAAGAATTGCAAGACTGGCCCAGACTTGCCTAGACTATATTTTGAGCTTTTTATTATTTGCTGAGTCTTTCTGGAGTCTTTTCTGAGTTGTGGAGTCTTGCCGAGTCCCAGGCCAGCCAAGTCTTTGCTGAGTCCGAGCGTGGCAACTTTGTTGTAAACTGCAACTCTTGTTTTTGATTTTTACAACCCTTCACATGCAACCTGTTGATTTTTCCTAAGCATCATCGAGAGCCATTCTCTGGGAGAATGGAGGCACCTGGTCAGTTACCAAGAATTTGACCCAGTTTGGGACTGGGGGACTCAGCCTAGGGTTGAGGGTCATTCTTTGAATGGAGGCACCTGGTCAGTTACCAGGAATTTGAACTAGTCTGGGACTAGGGGACTCAGCCTGGGGCTGAAGGCCATTCTCTGGAAGAATGGAGGCACTTGGTCAATTACCAAGAAATTGACCTAGTCTGGGACTGGGGGTTTCAGCCTAGAGCTGAGGGCCATTCACTGAATGGAGGCACCTGGTCAGTTACCAGGAGTTTAACCTAGTCAGGGACTAGGGACTCAACCTGGGGCTAAGGGCCATTCTTCAGGAGAATGGAGGCGTTTGGTCAGTTACCAAGTATTTGACATTGAGTTTGCAGCTTGGGGCTAAGGCACCTGGTCAGTGACCGAGTCTGGGCACATGATGCACTCCTCTCCTTGATCTATGGGCTATGAGACCTTCTCCAGGGACTAGTTACCCTTGGTTGAGAGACCTAGCACCTGATCTTGGTGGCACGTGGTGATCAAGAATCAAGATAAAGCATTTAGTAATTCTCTTTATTTATGAAGATGTACTTTGAGTGGGCATGAAGGACCCTTGAGACCACTTGCTTTGACCACAAAATACTTGGAGGACCTTCCAACC
>LPNX011236500.1:91710-254284 GCA_001517045.1 Pseudotsuga menziesii | reverse complement strand
TGAGACCAACAAAAGAAAAGACATAGTGACCCAAGTCAAAACACAAGAAGACCTTTGTACCACAAAAAGATTAAAGTCAAAAGGTCAAAGATGAAAAAGAATCAAACCCTAATGTCAACTCCTAAATATGTGGGACCGACTCAAATGTTTGACAGCCTATAAATGAAGGACAATTGCAAATCATTTTACACAACAACATCATCACTTGACTGCTCCATCTTGTACTGAGGAAAATTCGTGACTGAGATTATTCGCTGCCATTGAAGTAGATTTTTGTGACTGAGTTTTTGCTTTGGTTTTTCCCGTTGTCCTAGTGTGGCGGTCTAGCCAACTAGGGCTTCTCCATACGCAGCTCACAGTCCTTGGTGGTGACTAGGTCTGCTCCAGCAGGCTGGTGTTCACGGGCTGCTACAGTAACATACCCTCACTGGTGTTCTCGGTGGGAGACTAGGGCAGCAGCATACTCCACTAGCAGCCCACTGTGGTGGACTAGGGCAGCTGCCTTAGTCTTGGTAGAAGCCACGGGCAGCAGTAGAGGGCTGCCCCTAACCTCGCTGCTGGTCTTTACTGACAGCAGCAGCATACAGGAGGTCACGGGCAGCTCTAACTGGTCACAGGAAGCACTAACAGGACTCCGGGCAGCAGTTAACAGACCTCGGGCAGCAGGTAACAGTTTCGGGCAGCAGTAAACAGTTCGGGCAGCAGTCATAAAATTCGGGCAGCATATAACCGACTTCGGGCAGCAGAGTGATGATCTCGGGCAGCGGTAGAAGACTTCTACATGACTCAGCATTAATCTGCCCTCCACGGGGCAACAACGTTTGGTGGCAGCAGTAAGCCTGCTAGGGCTTTGGAAAATTTTGTACATCCATCTCAGAATTCTGAGATCAAATTTCCTTCTTTCATGTACAAACTCAGTCATCTCATTTAGAGGATGAATTACTAATGCTTTGGGGTTTTTGTCCTTTAAAGGTTTCCCCATGAAAAATCATGTGTTCAATTGTGTGATGCTTGGTTGACTATTGTACTTGTCTTACTGCTGTTTCTTTTTCAAGTGCTATCTCTATTATAGTCTGCAATTTTTTAAGAATATCATGCATATGTTAAAATTCAACACGACCCACTAAGCCACTATCCAGATTCCAAACTGTATTGTCATCTTTTTCACTAACCTGGATATATCCAGCTTTGTTATAGGAGCATTGAGTGATTTCTTCCACTCAATTTTACCTTATTTTCCACACAATGGGTTAACAATTATTATTTATTTCCCCTATCCACCTGGCAATAAAAATCGTGAGCTTCTTCAAGCTCCCCTGATGATGAACCTGCTTTAGGGTTCGAAACTTGTTGGGAAAAACAATCCAATCACCGCAGATTTCCTCTGATTATAAAATGGACCACATTGTCGACTCGATACGAGACCTTGAATAAGTTGAGAGTACTCTACATGCATAGCCAATTTTATGCCTTAAAATTCAATGACATGAGAATGTTGCTAATTATGTGACACACATAAAAGATGTTTAGGACCATCTAGTTGTTGTTGGTGATACAGTGGATCCAAAGGATTTGGTTGCTTTGATTGTCAATGGGTTGACTGAAGTATTTCAACCTTCTGGAACCATTATCACAAGAATTAGCACCCTAAACGAAAGGAATCAAAGGGTTCTAGCCAGGTACAACTATGGAAATAAAGTATCTGTCACCTACAACTACTTTCCTTCACTTTAAGTGGCTTATAAAAACCACTAAAGGGGATTCTCTTAGGCAACTAAGTCAGAATCTTCTCAATGTGATTTGATAAATGGTTCAAAAGTTTAATTAACAACAAAAGCAAGTTAAGTGCTTGGCTTGCAAAATGATTGTATAATTAAATTATTAACTAAACTACAAACCGTGATCATAAGATAACTTCAAGAAACGAATAATCAATCCAACCCACTTAGTGAATATAAAATAAAATGTGAGACTTATTGTCAAAAGATTAGATCATAATGTAAGCAAATGAAGTAAAAAATGCTCATTAAAAGTTCTCATATCAAACACCTTTGATCTAAAGACATTGTTGTAAAAAAAATGCTGAAATAAACTTGCATGAATAACAATTAAAATGAAGAATTAAAAGTACAAAATAAGTAAGTTTAACAAACCCAATGCTCCAATAAAATTGCAGTATAATTCTACATAAGAATGACTTTAAAAGATATGTATAAGACATCAATAAAACCTCATTTCTGTTGCTGGTTTTGCCAACAGAATGAGGTCATTCATAACAGAAAATAAACCAACAAGAATAATTTCTCAATAGCCTAAAAAAGGATGTTAACAAATGAAAAAATGTGGCCGTAAAGAATAATGATTCTGTTCGTTAAAAGAATGAAAATGAATGGGAGAAACAAAATCATGAAATAAGTAACCAATGTCTAAATAGATTGTACTTATTCACTTGAATATGCTGCTATCATAAGTGAAGAAATTGATGATTACTAACAATGACAATGTGATGGAATAACTAAAAAATCATAAGGTCATGAATTCATTAAGATTGTTTAAACATGTCAATAAAAGTTATGAAATGAATACATGATCGTAATCATTAGAATTTCCAGCACCTTAAGCGTATAAAAATGGATGTAACATTGTTAATTAACCAAGTTCATTTAATTTTCTTAATGTTTAATGACAAAAGATTATTTTTCAGATTTAAGTAAAGATCTATTCAAGATTATTCAAGATTTGAAAATAAAAGGGAGATTGATCAAGGGTGTGCTAAAGATTTGAATGAAAAGCCAGTTCTCAACAATCTTAATTTTAGCTCCAAGTTCAAATGTGTGAAATGTTACAACATAGAGCTAAAAGAAATCTGAAAATGACCATTCACCATAAGTAGAATTGGAAACCGGCAAGCAAATATTCATCATATAAGTGTAATCGTTAGTTTAAACAAGAAATATATCTTTGCATATTATGAGCTTAAGATGAAAAATCAATTTCCAGATTTAAAACAAAAACAAAAATACTTAAAAGGAAATGAAAAGATGAATTTTAATGGCCAAAAGAGAGAGTGAGAAAGATCTAATGACTAGTGCCTAAAGTCTAGTGAAAGGGCATGGGGTCATGATAGAAGAAAGTAGATCTTCTGCTGATGAAAGAGCAAGAGTGGGTGGAAAAAACCTTCACACCTTAGTCTTGGTATTTGATAGCTAAGTAACCCTTCTTCTCTTGTCCAAGTAGAGGATTTCATAAGCTGAAAACCCTCTAATAAACCTGAAAGTATACGAGGATTTCACACACTAAAAATCCTTTAATAAACCACAAATAGATTGAAACAAATCTGCAAATAGATATTACACAATCCACAAAGAGATGCAAGATTTCAAGTGTTGAAATATTACCATCTAGTTTGCAAACTAATGTAGTATTATGTGAAGATATTACCTTAGTTTCTATGCATTTTTGAACAAAAGGAAGGAATTCTTAGTTAAGTTTCACCATGAATCCACAATTAGTTCCTAAGATTAACCATGAACCGTCGCCTGATCATGGAGCTGTCGTTTGTTTGAGCCGCTGTCCGATTTGATCATGACATCATCTGATTGAACCCACAGGTGTTTCGCGTAGCTGCTGTCGAGCATGAGGAGGAGAGTTGATGTCAAGCCGACAGAGTCGTCGTGGAGGTGTGCCGTCGACGAGTACATGGATGAGTGCTGCCTTCGTTTCGCTTTTTGACCATCGGGGCTGTATCTCGGTCCTTGTTTAGCCATCCATAGATTGGGCCTGCATAATTGAGAAGGGGTCCATTGTTGCGCCCACGGAAGGGTGTCATCGTTGAGCCGCGCTGTTGTTGGCTTGTCGCCATCTAAGAGCTGCCGGTTGTGTGGAAGTGTCCTGTCGTAGGTCGTGCTAACTCGGAGCCGCCAACAATCGAGCCACTAAGGATTAAAGCAAACAGGAAGGAATAGTTGCGGATCAATTGGAGTTTTTGAGAGTTAAGTGAGGGGAGGTTGATGCACTCTGCCTAGTCAGCAGACATCTAGCCTAATCAATTTTGCAATAGAGACCACCTTGAATACTTCAACAACTGCAATAAGAATCAGGGATCAGTCTACAACCCCACAGACATAGCTTTGGAGTCACACTTCTTGTTTTGGACCTCCCAAATTAAAAATCTGTTGAAGCGAACAAAATTCCTGGAAATTGAAAATCGCAAATGTTGCTTTGACCTCAAACAAGTTCAACAGGAAATTCTCACCCTTTCGAACCAGGTATCTGAAGTGGAATTGAAAAACCTATCCCTCAGGAAATTCTCAATGGTGGGAAAGCACTAGAAATCCTTGACCTAAAAAACAAACATGAGGAGATCTTCCAACAACCGGTTTCTTTCAAACAAGAGACAAAAACACACATTAAGTCTTGAGCAGAAATAGTCAGAGGTAGGGATAAAACCCCTCTTGTTGCGGTCGAACAAGTTGTCTAAGCCAAGCTACTTGAAGAGCGTAATTGACATGCTTGTGAATTGAATTTGAAGATCAGAGGGCTTCCCTTACCCTCTCCTTTTAAAGATCCCATACAGGTTGGTGACATGTTTCTCCGAGATTACCTCAAGCTCACCAATATTCCTCTTGAGAGCACTTGGTTTGGTCACGATTCTACATTGTTTATACAATTCAGATCAACATGTGACTGACTTCGGGTTCTTCGGGCTAAGTGTAGGTTGTTCTCTCTCCGTACTAATATTTTCCTAGACGCTGATCTTACTAGGTCCCAAGTGGCAGAGCTATAACGCTTTAGGGAGCTCATTATCGCAACTTGTCAGGCAGGGAAATGGGCAGTCATTCGAGACCTCCAGACCGTCATTCGAGATTCCCCGCCTCTTGGGTACTCTCGGCCTGCATTCTCTAAATGACTAGCCAGATGGAGGAGATGATATGGAAGTGGGATTCTAGTGGGTTGTTGGAATGGTAATGGGTCTCTTTGATCTTCACTGGGCATGTTACAACTTACATGACACTCTTGGTTCTTTAGATCCCCTCTTTATTACTGAGACTCATTAGAGTCCAATCAGGCCACTTATGGATATTACAGGTTATCACTGGTTGTCTACTTTGTTGGACACACCGAGCACATTGAGAGGGGGGGTTGAACAATGTGTATAGCTTTTATTACTTTTTCAACATTAACAATCATCGGCAACTCATTCAATATTGTGCAGAGTACGTTATTATCATTATACATATCATCATCACATAAGAAGCATATAAAAATACAGTACACAAGATTTTTATGTGGAAACCCAAGTCCTGGGGGAAAAACCACGGAAGCCTTATAATAATAGTTTTCCAGCAACAACTGGAAGGAGTCAACAACCCCCTTATTACAATGAATTCAATTCTCCAACTACAACTGGAAGGAGGCTACAACCCCCTGATTTACAGGCTACAACTTGAAGGAATCTCCAACTCCCTAGTTCTCTGGCTACAACCGTAAGGAGGCTACAACCCCCTTTCCTTGCCTCATCCTGCCATCCTGATATGAAGTTAGAAACTGCTGAACCACGGCCATGTTGACGACCCGGGTTGTAGGTTACTGGATAAAACTACAAGGCAATCAACAGAAGGAAAAAGTCCAACCAGAAAGGCTTCGAATCAATCCCACGTAGAGAGGATCCTATCCCTGAGTTGTTTGGGATGACTAATTCCTATGAATACAGGGCCTCCATTGGCACAAGGGTTTGTTAGATCAAGAAGATCTGTTCTTAGGACAAGTGAGAAAAGATTCAAAGTAACTGATTCCTAGACCAAGTGTTTAAGGAAACTTAAACAGGGTGAAAAGTGGACTTATGATTGGATAGTTGCAAAATATATTAGGCAAAAGAAATTAATTACTCAACATACAAACATGCAAATTAAGATCAATCTCTTTAACCATCTTTAAATAAATCTTACGCAAAACATTGCAAAGGCTTATCTAAATGTTACAAATGTACAACATATCCAAGAGGCAATACTAATTGACTAATAAGTACGAGAGATCAAGGACTAATCATCAGCTGTGAAATAGATCATGTAGATCAAACAAAGACATTTGTTTAACATACATTCAACATGTGAATTGCGTAAAGAAAAATCAATACGTGAGCTAACACATTAATAGATACAACCAATAATTAGCATGCCAGATAGGTAGAAGAATGACTTAAATTCATTAAAGACATTTAATGAACAACCATGAAACATAGCATAAAATGACTGTAATTTTATTAATTTGCAAAAAGTTACATAGTACAAAAATCACAAGCTTTCCTGTAATGCGACTTGGCAGTCTGTTCTTCAATATACTCCTAGGCTTAATCTCCAAAGTTCCTCCTCTACATGGGAAAGTCCTCCCCTTTAAATAATATCACAAATTTTACAGAATAGGAAAATTCCCAAGATGTGGGATTACAAAATAAAGCAGTTTCAAGGTTTGCCAAGGGCGGAACGCCCCTTGGCATCTAAGTCCATCAAATAGTCAATGTCCTGATACTTCGCATGCTCTAGGTGCACTTCCGTTTTGCAGATTTGGGATGCAATCTCCCTCTTCTTGACTTTCTTCCACTCTCCAAGGTACACTTGCATCCTGACCATTGCAACATTAGGTACCTCGATCCACCTCGTGATCTCCTGCAAAGTAAGCTGGCTTACCCCTTGAATCTGCTCCTTAGCTACAACAAAATTTCATTCAACTTCCTCTAATTTCAGCTTAGGGGGAAGCGCTTGGTCAATTGGATCTAGAGAAGGCAACTCGAGAAAACTGAGCAAAGTCTCAGCAGTCGTCCACCTACGTTTGCATGTCGTTTGCCTATCTTTGATGATGGATTCCACTACATCACAGATGCTCTCCCAGGTCTCGATTGTAACTTCGTTTTCCTTGGTCCAAAGCTTATCCATTACTGGCAAATCATGTGGTCTGTCTCTGATATGGTTTTGCCAATCTAATATGTTGTCAAACGCCTTGGATGTTGCCATTCTCCGAATATGATGATCTATCAGGACATCGGCTTGTTGTTCAAATGAATTGTATAATTCCTGCATTTCATTGAAACCTGCATACAATTGACCATATATTGATAGAATTGATCATGAACTCTACAGGATAACTGCTTGAATTCTTCAGCTGTCGATTTGGAGAAAGATGAAGCAGCTGAAGCTAGCTGTGACTCCTTGAGCTGTTGCTCAAGGGTAGCAATCTTGTCTTCTTGTGGTTGATTGAGAACACCTGACTTCTCAAGCTGATGCTTGAGATAGTCATTCTTCTTCTGCAACTGTTTCAGTCTCTCTTCACGCTCTTGCTTCAGGAGTTGGACTTCTTGTTTATGGTGCGCCTCAGCTTTCAACGAATAGCTCAAGGGTAGCAATCTTGTCTTCTTGTTCTTGATTGAGAACACCTGACTTCTCAAGCTGATGCTTGAGATAGTCATTCTTCTTCTGCAACTGTTTCAGTCTCTCTTCACGCTCTTGCTTCAGGAGTTGGACTTCTTGTTTATGGTGCGCCTTAGCTTCCAACGAATCCTGTTTGATCTTTTGGAGCTCTTGTTCTTTATCCGAAAGGTCTTTATTCAGCTGTGACACTGAATCATAATTAGCTCCAGCAAATGCCCCCATGGCAGCTGGTGTGTCTAAAGCCCTTTGTTTGATGTCAGGGGAATCTGTCTTCTAGATGACTTAATTAAGGGCAGGCACTTGTTTGATTGTGCCTTCCCTTGTCCTCTTAGTTCCTTTCTTCATTATTGCTTTGTCCTTCCTGCTCCAAAAATATTTTCCTAAGGAGACCACAACATCCTCACCAAAATCTTCCATTCCTTCAGAAGCCGAAATGGTTTCTTGTTTGGGTAGTGACCAGGGGATTGGTTTGAGACAGTGAAAGGGAAATTTCCACACTAATGGTTGTGATGATCATGGGAGAAGTGGGAAAAATAGATACAAGGGATGAAGAAGTGAGGATAGGGGTATCAATTTGGGGAGAAAGAATTGTAGACATAGAGGGGATTTATATTTGGGAAAATTGAATATGTGAGGATGTCAAGGTAGTGTGGGATGTATTGGAAGTCAATAAAATAGGTGGAGAGGAAGGGGAAGTCGGATTGGGCACTTCTGCCAATACCGATGGGGAAGCCGAAATGGTTTCTTGTTTGGGGAGTGACCAGGGGATTGGTTTGAGACTGTGAAAGGGTAATTTCCACACTAATGGGTGTGAGGATCATGGGAGAAGTGGGAAAAATAGATACAAGGGATGAAGAAGTGAGGATAGGGGTATTGTCAATTTGGGGAGAAAGAATTGTAGACATAGAGGGGATTTATATTTGGGAAAATTGAATATGTGAGGATGTCGGGGTAGTGTGGGATGTATGGGAAGTCAATGAAATAGGTGGAGAGGAAGGGGAAGTTGGATTGGGCACTTCTGCCAATACCGATGGGTCTTTAGTGGTATCCTCAAGAATTGGTTTTAAATTTAACTCGAAAAATGAAAAATGAGAGAATGAGGAATCAAAAATACTTTTAGATAACTGTGTACCAGGAATTGAAGATGTCATAGAGGTGGGAATACTCACAGGGCATGTGGTAGGCCCAACTTCTTCATCCAGGTCACTATAAATTTCAATTTCTGGCTGCGGTGGAAGTTCTACTTTTTGAACTGGAGGGATATGCATAGGCACTTGCTCTTGAGGAGCAAATTGAGCTGGTGGTGCTGGCTATTCTTCTTTGGGTACTTGCTGAGGTATCTGCTGCAGGTCAGCAGTTGGTGCTTGTGGTACCTGTACCTATGTAAGAACAAGCTGAGTTCTCTGTTTCTTGGGTTGGGGTTCAACCTCTTTTGTCTGGGTCTTTAGCTGAGAACTGAGCTTTTCAATATTTCTCTTGAGCTTTGCCCCTTTATGCAAAGTTTCCAACATCTGTGAAGGCTGGGTTCTCATAGGGGTTTCCATGACAGCTTTACCTTTATCTTTTGACTGAGCAACAAGGGCAGCAGAAGAACTTGCTACTTGGTCTTTTGCTTCCTTCTCTATATTTTGCCTCTGAAGGTTCTCCTCTATGGCCAACTTTACTTTTTTGAAATGGAGGGTGAACTCCTTCATATCCTTTTGATACTTGAAGACACGAGCCTTCACATCTGGATCAATGATTTTGCCCAATGCTTCTCGAAAATTGATAACTGCTCTGTAAATGGAATCGTCGGGCTGCCCTTCATGAGCATATTGAAACTCAGCCCGTTCGTGGACAAAGAGACTGGCGAGATAGGCTTTAGGGTGATGCATTCTTCTGAGGGCTTCCCCCAGGTTCATATTTGAAATTTCTTTACCTAGCATGGTTGCGTGGGTAGAATGTTGCAGGACGAGAGAATCTAGAATCAATGGGAACTTAGGCCAAGCCTTTCTTTTGTGCCGTGCCAGTTTGGGAAAAACCCCATCAATGACAGTTTGGAAAGCAAATTCTTGTAATACCATGCGATCTAGAACTATCCTTGGCAGCAAATAAACTGTATTGCTGCCCCAAATTCTGATATAGGAGAAATACTCTCCAACGTACCAATCACTGTGTTATGAAATCAATGCTCTGGCTCTCTCGGCAAATGCCAGAGCATCAGTCTTGAAAATCTTGTGATACATCGACCCAAGAAACAGGTCGCAAATCTCGTAGACTCGAGGGGCAAAATTGTCCTCCCACATATTAGAAAAATAGATGTGTACTGGCAGGGAATTCTTGTTCCAGTTCCAACCTAAGGCGGGAAAAGTAGAAGTTGCGCAAAACGCATCCATTACATACCTTGACATTTAAAATGCCGACTTTCTGTTGGCTGAGGTCTTTTGGTACTTTTCGATTTCTTCCTTCAGATTCAAAGATAGAATCTGTGCCCAATTAAACGATTCCTCTGTCAGCAGAATATGGTGGGCTATAGGAACCCACTGAGCTTTGAACATTGAACGATTTGGTGACCCATACAAATGACAAAACATTGTTGCAAGCAACGAGAAAGGTTCCCTAAACCAGGAAATTGGGTAGGCATTGGTTGGTGTAGGGACAAATAAAGTCGAGTTCTCCCTCCAAGATTTTACCAACTCCTCGTAGTTAAATCGAGAGATAGCCTCATCGAGAAATTTTGAGCTCAGAAGCTGTCTGGGAGTTCCCAGTGCATAAGCTCTGGAAAAAACATCAGGATGGAAGGATGCCACATGGGTGGGAACATGTTCATCAAAAGTGCGTTCGTTAGGGTTCGCATTATCTAATGCCCACTTGACAAGGGTCGGTATAGGGCATAAAAGGGGGTCTAGCAGCAATGCAATGGAGCTGAGAACTCTAAATCCTCACGTAATCGGGCTGGTCGTGGGAAACTAAGGAGAAATCGTCATTGTCAAAAATGGCGTAAACCCTGGATCAGTCTAGATGGAGGGTTTCAGAGACACGCCCACCAGTATCCGTGAATACTCTGGTGATGGGGTCTTTGCTTTTCTACTTCTGCAGAGCAGTTTTCGAACTTGTGTTTCTAGGTGTAGCGGACGCCTTTTTTGTTCGAAATTTAGCAACTAGGGTTAAAAGCTTACTAAAGTCTGAAAATAACAGAATAAACGGTCGTGAAGGGCCAAACTTACCGATGGGAAGCTTTGAAAACCAGAGAATTTGTGAGCTCGAGCGAGAGAAATCCGCGGTAAAAATGTCCAAGTGCAGTAAAAAAACGAGTGAAAATGGTAAGAATTATCGTAAATTTGAACAGACTAAATACCCCAAAGCTCAATGGCAAAACAAATCTAGACCGTAGATCTCGTATAAACGGATGACTGAGATCAAGGCGGAAAACTAAAAATGTGGGAGTAAAAAGTTAGAAAAGTTTGGATTTTAGCGTTTCTGCCTTAGCAGAAAGTGGAAGTTGGAAAGAAATTTATTGAATAAGAAAAATGATTGAAGTTCCGCATTCCGCATTTCGCATAAGCGGAAAGCGGAAAAATAAGAAAACAGAAAAGTGTGAAAAATGACTTTTCCGGCTTTTGCAACCTGCCTTAGTAGAAAGAAGAAGTCGAAAACAAAAAATAAAGGTTTTATTGTGAATAAGTGGTTTCCGATTTCTGCATTTTGCATTGCGAAAAGCGGAAATCGAAAAAACAACTTTTTATCGAACGAAAAATGACAATCCCGCGATCCGCTTTAGCGGAGAGCGAAAGTCGAAAAAATGATTTCCCGAAAACCACCCAAAAAAGGATTTCCGCGATCTGCCTTAGTAGAAAGTAGAATGCGGAGATCGAAAACGCAAAAATAATACTTTAAAAGAAAAAAGTGCTTCTGAAATCCACAAAACAAAAAAAAACAAGGCTTATGAGGAAATTTTATTAAGTCCAAAACATTATACTTACAGTTTCAGGATTCCCATAGGAAGATCATGGCTTCAAAGGCCAATTTAAAGATCGATGGGGCTCCCATTTTGAGCTATCAAAATGGGATCTATTGTTGCCAGCAACAAGCCGCATTGATATTGCGAACATGCTAATCAACACCTATACTATACTGCACAATCTGTACCACACTGCACAACCACTTCCACTACTAACCATTGCTCATCATTTGATCACTACTCATCAACTTATCACTATCCACTGTATCACATTGCTCATCAACCTGTACAATCAACCTGTCCAATCAAGTTGTACCAATCAATCTGGTGCTCACATCAACTGACTCAGCCAATCTGAGTCTAACCAACTGCACACCAAACTCAGTCCACCTGAGCCAAACCAACTGCTCATACAACTTAGCCAGTCTAAGTTAGACCAACTGCACATAAGGCAACTTGTGCCAATCCTGCTTAATTGATCCAACCTGCACCAAGCTGCTTGTGTACCTGTGCCAAATCAATCATATACTTGTGTTAATCTAATCAAGTGCTCTGACAGTGAACCAACCCTTCTTACTTGGCCTAGTTCATCAAGTAAGAGAGACATTTAAACAACCAAGAGACTTCGCATACGGTCAACTAAACTTTGTCCAATCACACTCAACTCAATGACACCACAACCAACCTCAATCACAGTCAAGGAAGACTTGATAGTTAAACATGATAAACCTCAACCAACTAACCTCACCCAAGAAGATAAAAGACTTTACCAACTATTTCAAACTCAGTCAATCTCATAAACTCTTGGACACAAAAGGATTTTTCACCCCACACAAATATCAAGCAAATAGTCATATGTAAACACCAAGATCTATGCCAACAATATCCAAGATAATCATCAAGATCTATATCAAGATTGCATCAAGATACACGCCAAGATAACCATCTCCATATACTCCATAACATATTCAATGACTTCAAATAGATATACCAATATAAAGGCTCACATATTAAGATCAAAGATGAACTCTATCCATGAGAGACATGTGCAATCACAAGAGAAACCCAGAAGTATGAACCATACTTTTTCAAAGATAACAAGATGAAGAAACAATAGACAAACCAAAATAAACTCTATATCATTTCATCACATAGCCCCCAAAACAAGCTTTCCAATGAGCTAATAATTTTGTAATTCCGATTCCATATGAGAAAGTTATGCCAATTTTAGTGAATCTCTTCAATCCTCAAAGATGCCCAAAAGTTTCTCCTCCACAAAGTTTCGCACTTTTTTCCAAGATTTGCGAAGTACCAAAGAGAAAATTGATTGATGAACAAATGAAATGTTTGATATTCTATTTATATAGGTCGTGGAGGAAAGTTAGTACCTCAAACTGGGCCAACATACAACTCAAAAAGGTGGGGTACAACAACTTCAAAAATTCATATCTCTTCAATCGTAAGGAGTTAGAAGATGCTCCACATATCAATGAAAATGGCTTGACGAGGAATATCTCCCTATGATGGGTTTATTTGCAAATTCTTGGTCTAATACTCTTGCTGTGAAAATTTCTCTAATTGTGGTTTGACCCGGATTGGGGTTTGAGGAACTTTTTGAAGAATTTCCCAAGTCATCTCATTTACGAGATGAGCTACTAATGCTTTTTGGGGATTTTGTCCTTTGAAGGTTTCCCCACTTAAAAACTCTTGTGTCCATTGTGCTGATGTGATGAATGCTATTTTACTGCACTTGTCATTTGTTTAAGTTAAATCTGCAAATTTGTAAGTATTTATGCTAATGCTAAAATTCAACATGGTATTAGAGCTTAGAATGTGAAAACACAGTAAAGGGACACTGCTGTTGTTTTTCCTAGATCTTGGGATAAGATTTGCAGATCTAACATTTGACTAAGTGGCAGAGATGGCTAGCAATGGTTTCAAACCGGAAGAGAAGCTCTATGGTTCAGCCAACTTCAACTCCTGGAAGGCCAGGTTAATAGCCATTCTAGAAGAGAATGACTTGGATGACATTGTTCTTAATGTCATTGAAGAGCCAACATCTAATGCTGGAAGGCTTGCTTACAAGAGGAAGCAAGGTAAGACTAGAAGAATCATCTATGATTCTGTCAGAGAGTCACTGATGCCCAACATCACATCCTTGAAGATTGCTAAAGAATGCTTTGATACTTTGATCAACCTATATGAAAAGAAGGCTCCCAGTCAGAAGATAGTCTTGAAGAAGAGACTATGAACTTTGAAGCTGAACAAAGATGAAAGCGTGGGTTCCTTCTTCACAAAGATTGCATAGGTAAGAGATCAACTCATTGCTATTGGTATTACTGTTGATGATGATGACCTTGTGCAAACAGCGGTTGATGGTCTCCCAAGCTCTCGGGAAACTTTCATGGCATCCGTCAATGGACGAGAGAATCAACCAACCTTTGAAAGGCTTTGGCATGATTGCATAGAAGAAGAAGGAAGGACCTCTGGTAAGGTAGTCAAGGAGGACAACCTTGCACTTTGAGCAAAGACAAAGAAGTTCAAGAAGCCTTTCCCTCAGCAAAAGAAGGGAAAGAAACCTCAGGGTAAGCTTTCTGACATGTCAAAAGTGGAATGTTATAGTTGCCACAAGTTTGGACATTTTGCTAGAGACTGCAGGCAAAACAAGAAGAAACCCAAACGAAGGTTTCAAGCATCTGCTGCAGAAGCAAAGGAAGAAGAAGATGAAGAACCAAAAAAGAAGAAGAAAACCAAGGCTAACAAAACTGAAGAACCTAAAGAGAGTACTACTTGATTTCTGCTCTAATTGGTTCTTTCTCATATTGTTCCACTTCTTGGTTGGTGGACAAAGGTGCCTCCAAGCACATGATAGGTAAACGTGGAGCTCTCACAAGTTACAGAAAGAAGAAGTTCACCACTCAGGTAGAACTTGAAGATGACTCCACCTACAAGATTGAAGGAGTTGGCTCAACTTCACTTCAACTTGACTCAGGTATGGTTCTTCATATTGATGATATTCTTTATGTTCTTGGTTTAAAGAAGAATCTTTTATCTGTTGTTGGTTTAGAAGACAAGGGCTACAGAGTCCTCTTCATGGACAAGAAGGTCTTTTTATGGGAAAAAGACACAGATCTAAACTCAGTAGTACAGATTGGGGTTTGAGAGGGAGGCCTCTACAAGGCTTCCAAGGATTCCACTCATGCTTTGGTACATCACACAATTGATCCATGTGAACTTTGGCATAGAAGGTTTGGACACCTTCACTACACAGCTCTCCCAGGATTGCAGAAGATGGTTACAGGTATGTCAGAAGTTTCTCCTAAACATGAAGGAATCTGCAAAGGATGTGCTCTAGGTAAGAACACTAAGAAATCCTTTCCCAGAAGCAAGAGTAGATCTAAAGGCATTTTGGATTTGATTCATTCTGATGTTATTGGGCCTATGTCTTCACCCTCCTTGAGTGGGTGTTTATATTATGTTTTGTTTATTGACGATTACTCTCGGAAATCATGGATTTACTTCCTCAAGGCCAAGAGTGAAACCTTTGATAGGTTCAAAGAGTTCAAAACACTAATTGAAAATAAGATTGACAAACACATCCGTATTTTGAGATCAGATAACGGAGGTGAGTATGAATCTAATGAGTTTGATGATTTTTGTTGAGAAGCAGGAATCAAGAAAGAGATGGCAGTGCCTTACAACCCTCAGCAGAATGGGGTTGCAGAAAGGAAGAATAGAACGATCTATGAGGTTGCTAAAGCCATGATCACTGATCTAGATCTTCCTTTGTCTTTGTGGGTTGAGGCTGCAGGAATTGTGTAAATCTAGAACAGAAGTCCACATGCTATCTTGGGGGAGAAGGCTACAGAAGAAGTCTTCACCAAGAAGAAACCTGCAGTTGATCACATGAGGATATTTGGTACTCCTGTGTATGTCCTTGTGCCAAAAGAGAAGAGGGCCAAACTAGAGCCCTCCGGTAAGAAGGTATATTTGTTGGGTACAGTGATTGCTCGAAGGCTTATCGAGTATATATACCGGGACAAAGGCACATTGAGGTCAACAGAGATGTGATCTTTCATGAGGAAGCCGTGTTTCGTAAAACACTAGAGCTTTCACCGGAAGAAGCAGTTGCTCCACTTGAGTTTCTAAACTCAAAAATTCAAAGGGAGGAAGAGGAATTTGAAGATCAGATTCCAAATGTACTTGAGAACACTGAAAGTCCACTAGAAGAACTCCTTGAAGTTCCTCCTTCCAAAAGGAGACCTACTTGGTACCGAGAGACAGTGCAAGAAGGCAAGAAGCATAAAGCTCCTCCCGGGACTTTCAGAGAAAGCATAAGACCAGAGAAGTACTCCGGTCTTATGAATTAGGTTATCAGTTAAGAACCTTCATCATACGAAGAAGCAACAAGTAAACAGGTATGGGTTGATGCCATGATTGAAGAGTACAAGTCAATCATGAAGAATGATGTTTGGGAAATTGTTCCTAGACGAACAGGGAAGTCAGTTGTGACTTCTAGATGGCTTTATAAGATCAAGCATGCTGCAGATGGCAGTGTGGAGAAGTATAAAGCCAGATTCGTAGCTCGTGGCTTCACTCAGAAAGAAGGCATTGGCTATGATGAGACTTTTTCTCCTTGTTGCCATGTATACTACCATTAGAACCATCATTTCACTTGCTGCAGTATTCAGATGGAAGTTACATCAAATGGATGTAAAGACAACTTTTCTCAATGGTAAGATTGAGTAAGAAGTTTATATTGAACAACCTGAAGGCTTTGTGACTCATGGGAAGAAGACCCATGTATGTAAACTGAAGAAAGCCTTGTATGGACTGAAACAGGCTACGAGAGTCTGGTATGCTGGATGGATTTCTCCATAGCTTGGGGTTTTCCAAAAGTATAGATGATTCTAACTTGTACTTTAAGGTTGTTCATAATCGTGTCTTGATACTTGTTCTATATGTAGATGACTTGTTTCTTACAGGTAATGAACAATTGATAGACCAATGTAAGAGGGAGCTTACCTCTGAATTCGAGATGAAAGATCTCGGATTAATGCATTACTTCCTTGGCTTAGAAGTCTGGCAAAATCTAGGTGAGATCTTCTTGACACAAGGAAAGTATGCAGTGGATATCTTGTAGAGATTTGGGATGTAGGACTGCAAGTCCATGAGCGTACCAATGACTACCAACTTGACAAAGTTGCGAGACTCAGCTTCTAGTTCATAGAGTGTGGACTCCACTCTATACAGACAGCTCATTGGTTCCTTGATGTATCTTGTGCATACGAGACCAGACATCTGTTACACAGTGAATGCATTGAGTCAGTTCATGTCTGATCCGAAGCACATACACTTGGTAGCTGCCAAGCATGTACTCAAATGTGTGCGAGGTACTATCACTTATGGGCTCAGGTATACTTCCAGCAGTGGAGTATTGTTATCTGGATATTCAGATTCAGATTGGGCTGGCAATGTAGTTGACCGGAAAAGTACCTTTGGTTATTGCTTCAGTATGGGATCAGCAATGATCTCTTGGTCTAGCAGGAAGCAGGGTTCCATAGCTCAGAGTACAGCTGAGGCAGAATATATTGCTGCAAGTGATGCCTGCAAGGAAGCAGTTTGGCTCAAAAAATTGATATTTGATCTGTTCGGGGGAAAGCTTGACTCAACGATCATCCATTGCAATAATTGAAGTTGCATAAAGCTTTCGGAGAACCCAGTGTTTCATGATAGATCGAAACACATTGAAATGAGGTATCATTTCATCAGAGACCTAGTGCAAATAGGTGCTCTGAAGTTGTAGTACATTCGTACAGATGAACAGATTGCATATATTTTGTCCAAGCCTCTGGCAACATCAATGTTCATGTACTTTTGTGACAAGCTTGGTATGGCAGAGAATGCCTCTCTTGCTGAGAGGGAGTGTTGATTTTTCTGAGCAGCATCGAGAGCCATTCTCTTAGGAGAATGGGGACACCTGGTTCGAGACCACGGTGTAAACTCAACCTAGTGTTGAGTGACCATTCTGTTGGATGGTAGATATCTAGTCCTTGGCCATGATATGGACCCAGCCCTACCCTGGGTAGACTCAACCCAGTGTTGAGTGACCATTTTGTTGAATGGTAGACATCTGGTCCGGGACCACAATGTGGACCAGTCTAGTACTGGTAGACTCAGCTTAGTTCTAAGTAGCCATTCTCTTGGAGAATGGAGGCGCTTGGTCTATTACCAAGTATTTGACCTAGAGTCAAATTATGCAGCCCATGGCTGAGGCCCCTGGTTTGTTACCAGGAAGGCATTGTAAGCCCTAAACTTTGTTTAGGCATGTGTGACACTCTGACCCTTGATCTATGGGCTTTGTGTACTTCTCCAAGGCTTAGCTACCCTTGGTTAAGTTACTCTAGTACCTGATCTAGGTGTCACAAAGAGTGTGAGATAAAAGCATTAGTAACTCTCTTGGTTTATGATGATATACTTTGAATGGAATCAAAAAGACCACAGGGGCACTTGGAAAAAGGCTAAAGTCAAAAATACATCAGGACTTTTGGACCACAGGTGAAAGTCAAAGTTACTTAAAGACTTTTGGTGCAAGTCAAAAATACTTAAAGGGCCTTTTAGACTACTTAAAGGTAAAAAGGTAAAAGTGAAATTAGGAAAGAATAAAATATTATTATTTTGTTTTTCCTAATTTTGGTCCACTTACAGGTGAGTTAAGGTTATAAAGGAAGATCAAGACATTTCATTATTACACATTCACTTGCTCTCACAGGTACTGCTGTTTTTGAAGATCTCTTAGCAAAACCCTCAGCTAGGGTTTCTTCATTTTTTGTCTTAGGGTTTGCCAAACCCTCGTCTTCAGCAGTCTCATTCTTTTCAGATCTTGGGAAACTGTCTTCTTCATTTCGGATAGGCCGGGCATCTCTCTTTCCTTCCACATCTGGCTTCTTCCATCTTGGGCAAGGCTCGATCAGCTCAACAGAGATACGGGCAGGCCCTAGCTGTGTTTGGGCTGCCCCCTCCATCTTACGGCCACCCACAGAAAGCCCAAGCAGGGCCCCGGGCAGGCTGCTGAGGGTTTCCGGGCACACTAGCTCAGCCCTTTAGGGCTCGGGCAGACCCAGATCTGTCACAGCCAGCAGACAGAGGGCTTGGCCCTAATTCTGGGCTGCCCTAACAGACTCCGGGAAGTCTGTTAAACCCCGGGCAGCACAGATCTGCCATCCAGGCAGTAGCAGCAGACACGAACAGGATTCTGGGCAGCCTGTGAGATTCCAGGCAGGGCAGAAAAACAGTCACAGGCAGTGACAGGAAGATTTCGGGCAGCCTGCAAAATTTTGGGCAGCCTGTAATAAACTTCGGACAGCCTGTCATAATTTCTGGGCAGCAATTTTTGGATTTCCGGGCAGCCTGTCTAATTTTTCTAGGCAGATCTGATTAACATTTGGGCAGACTGTTTTTGGGCAGTCTTGATCATTTCCAGGCAGATCTGGAAATTTGCACAGCTAGGCTTTGAAACCCTTAGCCTGAATTTTGCTGTGAAAATTTCTCTAACTGTGGTTTGACCCAGATTGGGGTTTGAGGAACTTTTTGAAGAATTTTGTTAGTCATCTCATTTACGAGATGAGCTACTAATGCTTTTTGGGGTTTTTGTTCTTTGAAAGTTTCCCTAGTGAAAAACTCGTGTCCATTGTGCTGATGTGATGAATGTTATTTTACTGCACTTGTCATTTGTTAAAGTTAAATCTGCAAATTTTTAAGTATTTATGCTAATGCTAAAATTCGACACATATTTTCAAAATTTGCTGATTTTCACCCTTATTTGGAGAGCAAATTTGTACAGATGATAACTCTGTCGATTTCTCCATAGCAGGTCTAAAATTCTGGTCCATATCTCTCTATATTTTCTCTTTACAATGGCATCGATACCACTGCAATTGGATCTCACAATTTTAAGATATGCCCTTTGTAGTGAACCTTAGTATTTTTGTCCAGTTTTCAGGACTGAACAAAAAAACACTGATATGTATGGACTGCCACTCGAATTTGGGGCCTCTGCCGTCAAAATTTGGACCAGATATAGTTATAGATGTGTTCTTTCCAAATTTAAAAGTCTCACTTGCTCTAGACTTCCCTAGCCAAAGTTAAAGCTCAAAATGTGCAAAGTGCTGTTTGAGGTTCCCAGACCAAGAATCCTCTGCTCTAATAGCAGATGTTATGATCCCAATTCTTAAAATAGCATGGTAAACCTACACACGCAATGTGCACCAAATATAGGTGTGGAGCACAACACCCAAAGTGTTAATAATGATGAATTATACAATGCTCCTTGTACATTATGAGAACAACTCCCTAATAGCCCATATACGTCCTTATTTCCAAATCATAAGTCCTTGTATACGTAATTACTAATAACTATCTTGACTCCTATATGTACATATTGTCACCAATTTCCTATGCGGGCCCACTATCAGGCTGACCCATTATTACATATACATTGACCCTATATATATTCCCATTAGGATCATAACAGCATATGCCTAACTAATCGCTATTAATAAATGGGGAGTCACAACTGTTCATCATGGCCTGCTCTCTTCCCTAGAATAAATACACCTAAACATTGTACCTTCTCTCTCTCTCTCTATATATATATATATATATATATTTTCTTCAAGCCCCAAGGGTTAGCTCAAGTGGTCATGATCTAGGCATGATATCTCTCCCCCGAAGTTGGGCAGGTCATGTGACTCTCTTGATCCTTTTGGAGTTAGGCTCCATAGTCAGGGCTGACGGTTTACCCTGTTTACCATCCATGGATCATGAGGAAGTACTCAAAGGGTTTTGTGCAAGGTTTTCCTTGGATATAGGAAAACCTGGCACAAAACCGTTCAAGTACTTCGCCATGATCCAAGGAAAACCTTGCACAAAACCATCCGAGTACTTCCCCATGATCCATGGATGGTAAATGGGGTAAGCTGTCAGCTCCGACTATGGGGACTAACCTGGCGGGGACATTGAATGAGGCCCTCAACATTCACATTGATAGCTAGCCCGGGTACTTGACCTTGTGACCTCCTACTTGCAGCTCACAGCACTCGACCACTCTAGCTAGCCCACTGGGCTTCTCTCTCTCTCTCTCTCTCTCTCTCTATATATATATATATATTTCTGTAAACAGTTTATATCTCTGCAAGATTCTGGGAATTTATTTATGCACATCCATTGTCTTGTTTAAGCTGGATTGACTTTTGGATATGTATATCATAACATTGCTGAATATGGTTAATTATTATCAGTTTAGTGACTATTTAATGACAAATACAGGAAGAAGCATGGCGTTTCCTGGACACCCTCTGGGTACTGGCTTAACAGCAAGAGCTGCAAAGGCAAGCATTTAATCATTGAAGAAAACATTAATATCAAGGGGTGCTGCACTGAGGTTCATTTATTAAGCTTCCAAATATAACATATATTAGTAATCGTGAAGGTTTTTAACCAGAGACAGTTCTAGACACAGTTGTATTGTTACTTGGTTGTGAATCTTTATGAAGGGGGAAACGTTCTTTGTAGGAACTTGGGCTGATGGAGCGAACTCCTGTTGGGACTTCGTTAATAGATGCCCATGCTGGAGGCATAGGAGTTATAGAAAGTGTACCTTCGTCGAATATAAAGTTTAAAGGTTTGAGTATTGGAAGGATTTTCAGTTTTCACTACTATATAAAGAATACATTTTCTAATACAGTTGGAGAAGCACACGTTATGGATTCCATAATAAAAATTGTATCAAAATATGCAATTTTCTGAGGTTTTTTTTATTGCTTCAGAAGAAGAAGAACTGGAAGCACTTTGCCACAGAATGGTGTTAGTATGTGGTACATCTACATGCCACATGGCCGTATCTCAGAAAAAAGTTTTCATTCCAGGTGTCTGGGGGCCTTTTTGGTCAGGTATTGACAGACAGTCAAGGTTTTGTTTTGTTAATTTGTTGCCATCTTATCCAAGATGAGGATGATGTTGTGTATAGGGGCTGTCTTTTGGTTGTTTCCTGTATTATAATATGATCCTAGTTGAACCTGTTTATAATTATCTGCACTGTGTAGCAATGGTACCGGAGTTATGGCTTACTGAAGGTGGACAGAGTGCAACTGGGGCTTTATTGGATCATATGGTTGAAAATCACACTGCTGCTCCTATTCTGGCGAACCGTGCAGCATCCCAAAGTAAATATTCTATTACCATCTTGTGGTGTCATTATTTCTTTGAACTTGAACTTTTCCTTGGAAATTATTATAATCGATGAACATATAAAATACACCTTTTCTTATTTAAACAATGACTAATGATTTTTTTTCTCTGAGCCTCTGGTATTGTAATGGCTTTAGCTGTGTGCATCATACTGGAATTGAAGGCAGCAATCTGTCAGCTCTTCTTATTGATATTTCTCATTGGTTGTGTTCGCAGATGTCTCACTATATGAGCTACTAAATAGAACTTTAGAAAAAATGGCACATGATTCACAAGCACCATTTGTGGCTTCTTTGTCAAAGGATTTACATGTGCTTCCAGACTTCCATGGTAACAGGTGCTGTATTTTTCTCATTTAGATATTAAAAAAGGTCACTTCTAACCTGCAGTTTTCATTGAGTGTGCAATATCTTTTTAAACCTGTTTTTAGGCAAGGTGGGATGGGGAAAACATTATGGTGTTGTGTACTGTGGGATGGTTTGTGGGTTCTAAATGTATCATGCTTAAACTTCAACATTACCTTAACAATATGGGTTGACACAATCCCACACATTTGTAGATTCCCAATATTCTCACCTTGCAGTAATTCATCCACGATGACTTTGCTTTTAGTATTTATGCATCATTGCTGATATTCCTACTTTGCAGCAGTTCAATACTTTTCTAGATTCCCTTTTTATGATTGAGAATTAACATTTCTTTTTTTTCATCACTTCTAAGTTCTCGCTCTTTTTGTTGCCATTCAAGCCTGTAAATTTTAATGAATATAGAAGATTGTTGGATTAGAAAGATCCGATATATCTCAAAGTAATAAAGTCACGTTATATAAGTGACTACTAAAAAGTGATTAAGTCTAATAGGTGTCATTAATGAAATGTAGTTAGGTCATACATGGAGTCCTGTTAGATTTTAAGATATAGCAGTAACTTTACATTATTTGCAGCGGAACATAAATAAGATCACTGAAAGATACCCACGCACAGAAACAAAGAGACAGATTTATCTTGGGAAACCACAAGGGAGAAAACCCAACAAACCTTCTTCTGTAATTACCCAATTCAAAAATTCCAAACAAAGGCAGAATTTGGGGAAAAATTGTATTGACTAGTCATGACTCTAGGGGTTTCGAATGGCACAGGAGGGTCTCGAATTTGGTGGAGACTGATATGGCGAGTCTTAGGACGACTCAATGGACTGTCTGGTCACTTTAGAACAGGTTATAGACATTTGCAACTTGATTTGGGATCATTGGAAAAAATGGCAAAATTGCTAGTAAATTGTGGTGAAATTCTCCTAGGGTGTGAGCAGAAATGGCTCTCCAACTCATATGCAACCCTCCCAAATTATCAAACAGAGTATGGGGATTGATAATAGACTTCATTGACTGTCATTAGGTGTGGTTATAAGTTTTGCAACAGAGATATAAAGCTTCATATTCAAATGCATATGTTCAGTTATATAATATATTTTCTTAAGAGAAATGGCAGTAATAGCTTAACTTTGACTCATAAAATGTATATGAAATGGTTCAGAGCAGAGCGTAAGGAATGTAGACGATTAACAACATATCGATAGCTCACTCAACAACATATAACATAAGAGTAAATCCTCAACACAATTCAGATACACAATTCCACTGAAATGGGAAACCAATACATGGAAACTAGTCAAACCATAGCTTGGAAATGTGGACATTTTTACATATGTATTTCTGTTAATTTCGACTTACAGAGAGTATGGGAGACATATTACAGAGCCATAAATCATTCACCCATGCTTGGGCATCAACTGGACTCAACAAGGTGCAAGCATCATTCACACTAGTGCGCCATCATATGGAAACATGGGAATAATGAAGTAGGTAATGAGAGAATGGGAGGAGAGATGGACAACGAACTGTAGCAGCTTCCTATTGGCAATAACAACACTCCATTATGATCCAAATGAGAGGTCAGGGTGGCCTCTCCAACAACCAATTTGGATGAGAATCCAACTCCCTCGAAATTGGCTCACTAGCAGGGAGAGTGAGCACTCATTGTGCAATGGACAAGTTAGTGCTTTCCAAAATGCCAAAGGAAAATTCTCAAATGATCAAAATCCATTCTCTTTCCTCGTGACATATTTTTATAACCCTCCTAAGGTCCTCCAAGGTCGAATTCCCTCCCATAGGCTTCCTCCAACTCATCCTTGATGTTTAGTAGTCCCCATGACACTTGTCCTTCTCCTCATCCCTCCATCTTCCTCCAAATTCAAATTGCTGCTACCAAACCCCAAGTGCGCCCTCTTGGAGGCCATTTTTAGCTTTGACATGTCAGATTGTCATAGGTCTGCAATCAGGTCTGATTTTGTCATAGAATCTTCCATCATTGTTGTCATAAAACACAGGGAATCTCTCTCCAAGTGGCACATAGTTTCTTCCTAGTCTCTTCCTCTTCCATGGGGAGTTATTCCTCTCCACCTATTCGAATCTTTGGGCTCATGACATGTTACTTGACACCTCTTCACCTTCCAAGAACGTCCCATTACTCATAATTTCGAATGCAGGGTTAAGTCATGACATGTGTAAGGAAGAATCTAGCCACCCAAGGTCTCCATTAACCTCCAAATGTCTTCATGAAGCAATGTTACTTTATTTTCTCCATATTTATTATTTGTATGACCCAATTTAATGTGTAGATGGTAAACTAAGGTTCTCTTGGGTCTCATAGCTCCCTTATTCCAAAATTTAGTGCCTCCTTCCCAACCTCGGGAACTAGTAGGTGGGTGAAACATTGCTAACTAGTAGCCTCATTGGGATGGGGACATGCCATCTTCTTATTCAGAGATATCAGTTCAAGATACAATATACATCCAAATACAAGAGTAATCACATAGACAAGCTCCAGACAAACCCTAGAGCCAAAGAAGAAATTCTCCAAAAGATCGAAATCCTAAAGTTAGCCTTCTTCTCTCTCTTGCGCACTTCCTTCTTGATGTGGAGCGAACTTGCTTGATAGATCAAATGAGTGAGATGTCACTCTTATTTATACTTGACTTGAGGATGAACTTTTACACTGTGGGGCCGACTTGCTAACCTTCCCTATGTTGACTTCTCTTTTTGTGTACAATAATATTGTATATTATTATCTTCTTTTGGGCTGACTTGTGTGAGGATAGCTCACGCAGCTACAATCACCAACACTCCCTTTAAACTAGGGAGGTATCATCATGCCAGAACACATCTCGATAGCTTCTGATAATCATGGCTTCTCTTGAACATCTCGTAATCATAAGAAAGGTCTTCCGATACAACTCAGTCCATCGAGAAGTGTCAACAACTCAACCCAATCCATCGGGGAGTCAACATGCACCAACTCAACCCAGTCCATTGTGTTGCTGCCTAATTCGCACCTTAGGTCACGTGGCAAAAATCTTCAAGCCACTGAGTGCGACCTTAGGGGAAAGCTAGAGCCAAGTGTTGTCACTTGATACTTGGCTCCTCTGTCTAGGCCAACTCCTAGCGAAGCCAAGGGGGATGGTCCTTATAAAAAGTAAAATCTATGGTTTTTACTATACGAAGAAAAAGATTCTAGGAGTTAGTATGAAATGGATTAAAATCTTAACAACAAATTACTGCAAATAAATTATAACCACAACTTTAATAAATCAAACACCATTCACGACATTATGGGAAAGTTGACTTAACCATGAAAATAACACAGACCAGTACCAATGAATATGGAGTGCTTGTGTATAAGGGGTTGCTGGTGTGGTCTCAATGAAAGTATTGCAATGTCTCGTTGGTAAGTTTTAAGATTATTAATGAATTGATTAAGGAGTGGGTATATTGGGGTTTGGTCCAACAAGTCAAGTTCCCTTGAATTGAGCGCTAGAGCGGTTTCACCAAGTGTCCAACGGGGCGATGCATAATCTGCTTGGAGTAGCCCCTCGACTTTGTGGTAGTCACCCTCTACTACCTCCCGAATTCTCAAGAAAATAACTTGTGTGGATTTTCCTATTAATCTAGTCACCAAACTTCCTTTCTGAAGCAACCAAACTGATCAGACAATGCTGCAGCAATTCAAAGTATATGGGAAGCAAGGCTTTGGTTTATTTTATTAAATCTAAATGTGATGTTTATTAACAAACCACTCACGACTGAGAATTTCTTTCCCCCTTTCGGGATACTTTGGAGAGCACAACCGGGTTAACTTTAAATGCTAAAAGAAATAACAAAAAAAAATTGTTTTTTAATTATTCCTACCACGAATCTCTTCTCCCTTCCGGGTAAGTTGGGAATGCGTGGGGTTAGTATTTCTTTTGTCGGAAAAGATAAAATAAACAACTAAACAAGAAAAGTAAAACTAAACTATCGAAAAAATCAAAACATGAAAAAATCACGACGATGTAGACCCCCCAGGGGGATGGGAAGAGGGCTCTTAGGAGCTTACTCAAAAGTTTATTAATGATAATTACAATCTCGAAGAATGCACTTTGGTCCTTATAATTTGGATCCAAAGGCTTACATGTTCATGAAAAAATGATTTTTTATGGAGGGGGAGCTCCGTTAAGACTTTTTATGGTTCAATTTTTCGAAATTTCACCAGAGCTTCCTCCTCTTTTTTCGTTAAACCTGCAAAAACAACAAGCACTCTTGTAAAAAGTGCCCCAAAACACTTTAAAAGTGCTTTGGAAAAGCCTACAAAAAATTGTCGAAAAAATTCTAAGTAAAAAAAAAAGTAAAACTAAGTAAAATTTGTTAAAGATAGTGCAGCCGCGAGACCCATTCTTAGGGAGGATGGTACCCTAGTTAGTTAACTAGGGGAGAGTAAGACCCTAGAAGGTACCCTAGGTCCCTCAGTCGTCTCCTTGGGTTCTTGGTCTCGGACCAAGTAAGTTGATGCCATGGCAAAGTCCCTAACATGTGGTTAGGGCCCCTAAATGCCTCTAGGGTTCCTGGTTTGGGACCAAGCAGTTTCTTGGTCTGGGACTAAGCAAATCCTGTAGGTTGAGGCAGAGACTTCCTGGTTTGGAACCAAGCAGATTCTTGGTCTAGGACCAAGAAGTTCCTACAGGTACATTCCGAGTCAGTTAACCAGGTGGATCTTGGTCAGTTGACCAAGATGATGATGTGTGATGTCCTTCCTCCTAAACGGTTATTGCTAGGTTTTTTCTGAAGGGACTGGTCACCCCTTGATGATGTCACTAGCACTTAACCCTTAGGAGCAATGTTGAGGAACAAAGGATCACATTATCCAGTTTGGATTTTTCCTTATACAGTGATGATAAAAATATATGGAACACACGTGGCAATATGTCTTGAGAGAGAAAAGATTAAAGTCCTTGGTCTTGCTGGTCCTGTGGGTAAAAAGGGTTGTTTTCCAACTTTGTGGTACACCTTGGTCTTGTGGGTAAAAGGGTTGCTTTCCACCTTGTTGTGACCCCTCTTGTTGACTTATGGTGTTATGTCTTCTTTTTGGTCCTAATGCCCCTATTGTTTGTGGTGCCATGACCCCTTTGCTATGATGACTTTACCTTTATTGTTTTTATTTTGTTTAACCTTATGACCTTTGGTACCCTACTCTAAGTCAACATAACTTTACTTTATGTAACTATCCTAAAACCTAGGAATGCCTAAATGACGTTTCTAGAAGGCTTGTCAAGATTATAAATTAAGTCCACTCGTCCATTTCTAGAGTGTGCATCTTAACATGAGAAAATTCAGATATGATCCATGCTGGTTTGTGCTTGACGCCTAGGGTTTCTGCTGCTGTGGGTGGACGTTTTGATTTCTTGCTGCTCCTATCTTCTTATAGACTAGTCTGTGACTGTTTTGGTGACCTTGAGGGTAGGCCGTGTCCATCTCTGTGGGCTGTTAGCTTGGGCGTCTCTCCTGTGGGGCTGCTAAACTTGTTGTGACATTCCTTGCTAGAATGTGACTGTTGAGAGCTAACTAAGGCCAGGCTGTGACTGTTTTAAGCTTGCAGAGGTAGGGCCATGGACTGCTTGACCCTATCCTGCTGACTCGTGGATTGTAGTGACCTTCCCGTGCTGAGCTGTGACTCATCTTAGCCTTTGGAGTTGGGCCGTGACCTGTGTATGCCCTCTAAGGGATGGTCTGTGACTGTGTAAGCCCTCTAGGGTTGGGCTGTGGTGAGTTGGTAACCCTTCTTGATTGGGCCATGGACTGAGCTGACCATTTTGATCTGAATCATGACTGTGGTTTCCTTCTTGTGACTGTTTGTATGCCCTTTGGGCTAGTTTGTGACTCTGTTATCTCTCCTCTGGCTAGCCGTGACTATGATCTACTTCTCCTATTGAAATATTGTAACTTCAAAGAATATTCTATATGTATTTTTTGTTGTCCCCGATGTTCCTACCGGGAGAATCACTTGTATTTCTTTATACCCCGATGTTTCTAATCGGGAGAACTAATAAGAGTCATGAAAAAGTCCCCTCCGTTGTAAGTCGGGTCATTAGTACCCCGGTTGTGGTTACTCGAGCCTACAAGATTAAATTAGGATTACTTGAGCCTACATAATTGAATTAATTATTAAGTGAACGAAAGAATATAAATAGAGGTGAGGTGCTTCTCATTTGAGACACACACACTCACTTGTGTAGCGCATGAGAGAGAGAGAGAAAGAGTTGTAGCTAGAGAAGAAGGAGGATCAGTCTTTTGGGTTTTACCTTTTATCTTTTGGGGCATCTATATTAGGAAACTTTTGCTGGGTTTTTTCCATTAGGGTTTTCCCAGGATAAATCTTTGTGTTCTTTTTGTGTGGTTGTGCTTGTCTATCTTTCAGTGATCTTTTGGCTTATGGTTGTGCTGTTATGATGCTAAATGTTTTAAGATTTGATATAACCGTTAAAAATTCAACATGGTATCAGAGCCACCCTGAAAGAAGACACTGTGCAGTTGCAGAAGCTAGGGTTCTTACTTTTTGAGTCTCTATCCACAATCCATCAGCAAAAGAAGGCTAGGCTGACTCTCCATTGAAGGGCGCATCTTTCTGTCGAAACAAAATTTGATTTCGGGCATTTTCAGTTTTTGTTGCGGGAAATTAGGGCTTTTTACAGAAGAGGAATTTTTGAGTGAGCTCGGCATAGGCTTACTCTCCTCATAAAAATCGAAGTTTAGAGACCTGGGTCAAGATTTTTGGTTGGGTGAAACTTCGGGAAAGTCAACCCTAGTTTGATCCCAGGCCTGAAAAACCCTAAAATACTGGAACTGATAGTTTTGGTAGATTCGCTATATCTCGAGATTCGAGAAGGCTCAAGTGCCGAAACTTTCATAGGTCGAAGATAAATTCTTTATGTACACTGTGTCCAAGTTTCAGACTTAGATTCGCTATATTCTAGGAGATATGATTCCTCCAAATTAGGGTTCCAGCCTCTCCCAAGATTCATCCCTAAACAAGACACCTGAGGAGAACTGTTATATCTCGGGCTACGAAGGTCCAAATGAAATTTTGCAAGATCTTCCAGAAAGGGCACAGACTGTACTTTTCGTAGTAAGAATTTCAGACCCCGAAGATGAAACAATGACATGTGTAAGTCTGTACAAGTTCGCTCTTCTGAACAGTCCTAAAATGAGCCACCTTGGGAAAATGTGCATAAGTTCCAATTGGTACAACCAATTCTGCTCTAACCTGCAGTGTTGGAAAGAGGACATGCGAGGATATCTCAGTACGAAATTTCAGACATAGAGGAGCTGTACTTTTAGAGATACTGCAGAAACAATATCAGGCATTCTGCTGAAGAAATTGAAGAAAACTAGGGCATCAGATATTTTGCAATTTTGATCATAGTTTTGGAAAAATGAATATGCTACTCAGCTCGCTTTCAGGAGGCACATCTTTCTATCCAATCAGATTTGAAAGATTCCAAGTTTTAAAAATTAGGGTTTCTATGACAAACCCTAGCTTAGCCAGATCCGGAACCAAGACGAACACCTCAAACTGGTAAGATCTAATCTTTTTCCATTTACATTTGAGGTTCTCATTTCAAAATGACCTAGCACCCCATCTTGATGACAAGCTTGGTAAAATTGAAAAACTTCTGAGCATGGAAGCATAGGATGTCACTTGTTCTTGAAGAAAATGAATTGGACACCTACATAAGCGGAGAGGTTCCAGTTCCAAAGGGAGATGAGGCTAAAGCCTTACACAAGAAGAAATTTGACTCATAATAAGAGAAGAGAAGATGGGAGCAACTAAAGATCAAGCGCTCACGATTCAAAGAAGATCCCTCAAGCGATGAGGAATATGAAGAACTCAATTCTTGAAGAACCTCTTATCCATCTTATCATTTGGATAAGAAATGATGATGTCATGAATGAAGAAGATGATGAAGCAGAAGGATCAAGAAGGAGTCTACCCGCGAAACAAATAAAAGACAAGAAAGGTCTTGTACAACCGCCTACAAGAAAAGAATGATGAGACTTTTTTCTGAAGAACAAGTGATGACAATTCAAGATTCACTCCAATAAACATGAATCTGAAGCTCCCAAGGTCAGAGACATCGTGACGGAAGAAAGAGCTTCAGAGAGCAGTAGATCCACCTCGAAGGATGAAGATCACCATGGGTACAAGAGATAACTCAAGATGAAGAAAAGAATAGCGAGACTTCCAAACCAAAGTAAGAGGCCTCGGACACACTCTATTTGTGTAACACAGTTGGGTGACATCATTGATGCTAACCTTTCCAGCTATGAAAGAAGTTATGATCAAAGAGCAACAGTCGATCATGGGGAATGATGTCTACGATATGGTTTCGAGACCTGAAGGGAAGTCCGTAGTATCTTCCATATGGATCTACAAGAACAAGTGTACAAAGCAATGTTCGTGGTTTGCCTTAGAAAGAATAGACTATGACATGATATACTCTATTGACCAGACCCACTAGAAGTATATATCAAGTAGAGAACCACCTATACAGAATGAAGAGGGAAGATGATGCTTCGCTTCAGGGTGAGTGACTACAGAAGACCTCTGAGTTCGACATGGTACGACATGATGGACAGCTTCCTGATGGATTGAGACTTTACCAGTAAACTGGGTTCCAACCTTCAAGGTTGAATGCAGAAGACTAGGATATGTTGATGACCTGACAAGACGAACTCATGGAAGATGCTATGATGAAAGAATACTAGAATGATGTTTGGGATATAGTACTCAAACTAGAAAGCAAGAATGTGGTATCTTCCAAATGGATTTGCAAGATAAAATATGCTGCTGATAGAAGTAAGGAAAGACATGTGGCTAGAGGTTTCTCTCAGAAGAGGGAATTAATTCTGAAGAGACACTTGCTCCAGGAAGCAAGGTACACTTCCTTCAGAACTATCATGGTAATTGCTTCTATGATGAAGTGGGATATACACCAGCTTAGATCCAAATCCTAGGCTTTGTCAAGCACCGAGAGGGATCAAACTCTCTAGGTGCAAACCTCTCGAGGTATTAATACACCATTAGAACCAATCAATGTAGCTACTAATTTATGCATTAATATTAATACACCATACACTGAAACCTATGCACTCTACAAGTTAATGAAATTCTAATGAAATTTTGTTACTAAAGAAAAAACTCACTCTGCAAGTTAATGAAATGCTAATGAAATTCAATATATTTTCAAATATGACACTTTTCAATTTGACTATTTTTGCAATTATAATTAAAAAAAATTATTTAAAACATATTTAGAAAAAATGTGATTTAAAAACTTTTTTATTATTTAAATTATTAAAACTTTATAACTATTAAAACATTATAATTATTAAAACATTAAATTTCTTAAAACATTATAATATTATAGTATTCCATAAATAGACTATATTTTCAATTATATTTTAAAAACCTTATTTTTTAAAAACATTTTTACTATTCAATTTATCAAAACATTATAATTATTAAAACATTATAATATTATACTGTTCCATAAATTGACTATATTTTCAATTATAGTTTAAAAACCGTATTTAAAATATAATTGAAAAAAACTTATTGAAATACATTTCTTTAAATATTTTGTATTATTATAAATAATTAACTATTAAAAAGCCATATTTTAATAGCTATATTTCATAGTCCCATAATTTAAAAACCCTTATTGAAAACCTTGAAATACTATCCTAAATGAAAATATTAAATTGTTTCAAACCTAAAGATTACATACATTTTAATACTATCCTAAATATAAATTCAAGTGAGATCTAGGATCATGTTAATATGGTTCTCACTTATTGAATATATTAAAGTATACTAGTATTCAAAACATCTACCTCATACATGGTTTTAAAACCATGTGTAAGGCCCTCCTAAACCATATACAATAAAACCTGGGTTGTTAAGGAGGCTTTACACATGGTTTTAAAACCATTTGCAAGGCCCTCCTAAACCATGTACAATAAAACCATGGATTGTTTAGGATGCCTGGCACATGGTTTTAAAACCATTTGCAAGGCCCTACTAAACCATGTACAATAAAACCATGGGTTGTTTAGGAGGCTTTGCACATGGTTTCAACATTTTTTTGTCGATAATTAATTAATTTATTAGTATTTTGTTAGGTATGAACATTACAACATATCTCCATATTGGGTTGTTTGTATGGCAGACATTGTTTTTGGGGAATAATTAAAATTTTTAGTTTTAATTTTGTGTAGGCCGACATGTTGGGTATAAAAGTTATTATTATTATTTATTAGAGCGTCACGTACAAACGTGACAACATCTCTCCCATACTGGGTTGGAGAGCACCTCTCTTCTCTCGGTGCAACTAGATGGATGTAAAGACAAGCCTTCCTTAATGGTATGATTGAGGAAGAGTTTTACATCGAATAGTCACAAGGATTTGAAGTTGAAGACAGACAAACTCACGTATGCAAGTTGAAGAAGGCCCTGTATGGCCTGAAGCAAGCTCCTAGAGCTTGGTATGGAAGGATAGATAGTTTCCTGACGAGCTTAGGCTTTACCAAGAGTAAAGCTGACCCTAACCTTTACTTCAAGGTTATAGAAGATGAACCTGGCATACTATTATTGTATGTGGATGATCTATTTTTTATGCAGTGAAAATTTTGAAAAGATTTGATATGTTGGAATGTAAAGCCATGGCCACACCCATGGATTCCAACCTGAAGTTGTTAGCTAATGACTCGTCAGAGTTAGTGGATGTGACTCAATACAGACAGATTATTGGGTCGTTGATGTATCTAACAAATACCAGACCAGGCATTTATTTTGTTGTGAACACCTTATCTAGTTCAACCTAGACGTGTTCACCTAATAGCCACAAAACATGTGATGAGATATCTGAAAGGGACTATAGACTTTGGTCTATACTATGATGGAAACCATGATTACAGATTATATGGCTATACAGATGCAGATTGGGCTGGAAGTGTCTCAGATAGGAAAAGCACTTCAGGTGGATGCTTTTGTTTGGGGTCTGCTATGATTTCATGGTTTAGCAGGAAACTGTCCAGAATTGCTCTTAGCATGGCGGAAGCAGAATACATAGCAGCTTGCTCTGCTAGTTGTGAAGCCATATGGCTTCAGAAGCTAATGTCAGGTCTCTTTGACCTGGATATGGATACTGCAGTGATTCTATGTGATAACCAGAGTTGTATAAAGATGACAGAGAACCCTGTGTTCCATCGAAGCACATAGAAATCCGATATTTCTACATTCGAGATAAGATACAGATGATGATGTTTCAGTATTCCCATACTGAAGATATAGATGATGTTTCGGCATTTACATACTGTAGATGCAGATGATGGTGATTCAGTATTTCGATACTGAAGATAGAGATGATGATGCTTTCAGTATTTCTATATTGAAGATATAGATGATGATGCTTTCAGTATTTCTATACTAAAGATATAGATGATGATAGTTCAGTATTCACATACTGAAGATGTAGATGATGATGGTTTAGATGATGATGTTACAAGATGATGATTCAACACTGATGTGTTGACGAAGCGTCTGTCTCGGGTAAAGTTCGAACACCTTCGAGACAAGATTGGTGTTGTTCGGAAAGAGCTTTCTCGAAAGGGGGAGCAATGATGTTGCAGTGGGATTATATCATCCCTGGACACTTGTCCTAAAGTGATCCGGTGACTTCATTCCTCGAGAATGAAGAGGGATTGTATCATCTCGGGACATTTGTCCAGAACGGATCCGGTGACTTCGGTCCTCGAGAATGTGGAGGTATTGTATCATTTCGGGGCATCTGCCCAGAATGGATCCGATGACTTCGGTCCTCGAGAATGTGGTGGGATTGTATCATCCCTGAACTTCGGTTCAGAACGGATCTGGTGGCTTCGGTCCTCGAGAATGTAGTAGGATTGTATCATCCTTGAACTTCGGTTTAGAATGGATCCGGTGACTTCGGTACTCGAGAATGTGGTAGGATTGTATCATCCTTGAACTTTTGTTCAGAACGGATCCGGTGACTTTGGTACTCGAGAACGTGGTAGGCTTGTATCATCCTTGAACTTCAGTTCAGAATAGATCCAGTGACTTCGGTACTCGAGAATGTGGTAGGATTGCATCATCCTTGGACTTAGTCCTAAAGTGATAGGGAGTGATTATCCCGTAATTCAATCCGGTGACTTCGGTTGTCAAGAATGTGGCGGGATTGAATCATCCCTGGACTCTAAGTCCAAAAGTGATCCGAAGACTTTTGTCTTTGTACTATGGATTGCAGGTTGTTGCTGCTGATGATGATGTTCCTGATCGAAAGATCAGAGTGTGATGATGATGATAATGATCGAAAGATCAGAGTGTGATGATGATGATAATGATCGAAAGATCAGAGTGTGATGATGATGATGTTACTGACTGAAAGATCAGAGTGTGATGATGATGATGTCACTGATTGAAAGATCAGAGTATGATGATGATGCTGATCGAAAGTTCAGAATATGATGATGATGATGATGCTGATCGAAAGATCAGAGTATGATGATGATGATGTTGCTGATCGAAAGGTCAAAGTGTTGATGATGATGTTGCTGATCGAAAGGTCAAAGTGCTGATGATGATGTTGCTGATCGAAAGGTCAAAGTGCTGATGATGATGTTATCAATCGTGCAGTCAAAGTGTTGTTGCTACTAAAGATTGAAGATGAAGACTAAAGTACTAATGATGATGCTGTTGGTCAAAGTGTTGCTGCTGTTGAAGATTGAAGATGAAGACTATATGATGTTGAAAAGCTTCCAATGATTTATAGATGTGTCACCTTGATGATGTTGATGATGTCCTCTCTCTCCTACTGTTGTTATTGTCGATGTTGTTGTAGAATACCCTTCTCGTTAAGGGGGAGTGTTGAAATATTGTAACTTCGAAGAATTTTCTATATGTATTTTTTGTGGTCCCCGATGTTCCTACTGGGAGAATCACTTGTATTTCTTAATACCCTGATGTTTCTAATCGGGAGAACTAATAAGAGTCATGAGGAAGTCCCCTCCGTTGTAAATCAGGTCATTAGTACCCTAGTTGTGGTTACTGGAGCCTACAAGATTAAATTAGGATTACTCGAGCCTACATAACTGAATTAATTATTAAGTGAACGAAATAATATAAATAGAGGTGAGGTGCTTCTCATTTAACACACACACACTCACTTGTGTAGCACATGAGAGAGAGAGAGAGAGAAAGTTGTAGCTGGAGAAGGAGGATCAGTCTTTTGGGTTTTACCTTTTATCTTTTGGGGCATCTATATTGAGGAAGCTTTTGCTAGGTTTTTCCCAGGATAAATCTTTGTGTTCTTTTTGTGTGGTTGTGCTTGTCTATCTTTCAGTGATCTTTTGGCTTATGGTTATGTTGTTATGATGCTAAATGTTTTAAGATCTGATATAACCATTAAAAATTCAACACCTCCTAGCTGAATGTGACTGTGTTTGACCTCCCTCTAGCAAGTTGCGACTATTTTGTAGCCCTCTAGGGTTGGGACGTGGAATGTAATAGTCCTTTCAGCAGGGCCGTGGACTGTATAAGCCCTCTAGGGTTGACCTTTGGACTGTGGTAGCTCTTTCTAGTTGGGTTGTGGTTGTTTGCATCCTCTAGGGCTGGTCTATGACTATGTTAAGTCTGCTAGAGGGTGCCTAATTGTGTTTGGGGCTGAGTATCATTGCTGAGGTCTTCACTCTTGGTGACTCAGTCATTTTGATTATTATTGTATGTGCCTAACCTTAACCTACAACACTCTAACTTTTCTCTCTCTTAGAAGGTATGTCAATTGTTCCTTTGTTGATCTTGTCCTTTTAGTGACAAGATATGATCCTAAAAGTATCTGAGTATAAGGCAGATCCAAACCAGATCTAAACCAACATTGTTGTTTATTAGTTGTTGATCATTAGTTTGTCTTTTGTACTATACTATTATTTATGTTCTGTACATTGCATTCAATGAACTGTATCTTAAGGACCAACTTTAACACAGTGACCATTGGAGTGTTAAAGTTAAAAGAGATGAAAATTATGTCTCAATTTATTACAGCAGTACTGTTCTGGATCTAGCTTTGTTTTATGCATTAAAGTATATTTTTTTTCAATTTTCTTATGTCAAACCCTAACCTAACCTAAATTTTAACAGAAGTAACTGAGAAAATGAGCTAGAAAGCTGCTTTCTCAGGGTCTTTGTTTGCTTCTTAAGGATAGCAAACAAATCTTAGGAACTTAATTGCCAGATATTAGATTAAGATCAAATAATTGCTTACTACTCAAGCCTTTAGTTATGCAAGATAAATAACTTGAAAAAGGAACCTAGTAAATCATATCTAAACTAAGCACTGATAACACCTTAAAATTGTTGATTTTTTCTAAGTAGAATCGATAGCCATTCTCTTGGAGATTGGAGACACCTAGTCAGTTACCAGGATGTGGAACCAGTCCAACACTAGGGGAACTCAACCTAGAGCTGAGTAGCCATTCTTTGAATGGAGACACTTGGTCAGTCACCAGGATGTGGAACCGGTCCAACACTAGGGGAATTCAGTATAGAGCTCAGTAGCCATTCTTTGAATGGAGACATATGGTTAGTTATCAGGATGTGGAACCAGTCCAACACTAGGGGAACTCAGCCTAGAGCTGAGTCGCCATTCTATGAATGGAGGCACCTGGTCAGTTACCAGGAAGATGAACCTGTCTAGGACTGGGGCACTTAGCCTATGGTTGAGGGCCATTCTCCGAGAGAATGGAGGTGCTTGGTCAGTTACCAAGTATTTGACATCGAGTCAAATGATGCATCCTAGAGCCGAGGCACCTGGTCAGTTACCAGGACATTACTATAAGTCCTAGGCCGGGTCTGGGAATGTGAGGCACACCTACCCTCGATGTGTGGGCTTTGTGATCTTCTCCAGGGATTAGCTACCCCTGGTTAAGACACCTAGTACTCGATCTTGGTGGCAATAGGAGTTCGAGATAAAAGCATTAGTAATTCTCTCTATTCATGATGACGTACTTTGAGTGGGTATGGAGGACCCTCATGACCACTTGCATTGACCACAGGGCACCTGAAGAAGACTAGAAGGAGAAAGTAAAAAATACATAAGGACTCTTGGATCACTAAGAAGTCAAAGTGAAAATACAAAAAGGCCTTTAGTACCATTAAAGGTAATAGTCAAAAAGTAAAAGAATAAAATCCTATTATTTCATTTTATGAGTAAGGTCCACATCCAAGTGACTAAAAGCCTATAAAAGAAGATCAATTCCATTTCATTTGTACACACTTCATCTCCACCAAGTTACTGCTCCATCAAAGACCTTCGTTGGTTTATTTGCAAGAGGGTGAGTACATTTTGATCGATGCGCCCTAACATGGTGAATTGCTAGCCTACGGCATCATCATCACTTCTTCCATCAGCAACTGCCCTAAACTGCTAGGGTATCCTTGCTCCTTTTCACGGTGAGCAAGAACAAAAGCTAGGGAATCACCCTAGGGCTTCCCCCTATTCACGGGCAACTCCACCATCTCCTTTATCAGGCCCACTCTCCAGCAGGGCCGCTACAACAAACACATGGAGAACATCTGCTAACCCTAGGGAAGCCCTAAACAGTTCACGGGTAGCCCTATATTGGTCTAGGGCAGACCATATCTTGGCTCGGGCAGTCACATCTTGGACAGACTGATTCCAAGCAGGCACATAACCACCACGAGTAGGCTCAAGAAGATCTGGGCAGACCTCGACCAAGCAGAACAGATCTCAGGCAGGCAGATCTACTGCCCGGGCAACTACAAGACAGTCTTAGGCAGACAGATCTTTGGCTTAGGCAGTAGAAAGAAGTTTCAGGTAGCTGCAGAAGATCTGGGCAACTCTAAAATAGATCTTGGCAGTTCGAGCAGGCCTGGGCAGAAGACACAGAAGCTTCGAGCAACAAAAAAGACTTCCTGGTAGCAGAAAGAAAATCTGGGCAGTTAACGCTAATTTGTTTTTTTGGTGAAATTTGTCTTTAAGACATTTTTGGTCAAAGTTGGCTAGGGTTTGAAATTGTTCAGCTTATTAGGGTTTGACAAATTATTGAAGAACATCCATCTCAAAATTCTGAGATTGCAAACTCAGTCATCTCATTTAAGAGATGAATTGCTAATGCTTTTGGGTTTTTGTCCTTTAAAAAATGTTTCTCCATGAAAAAGATCTTGTGTTCATTGTGTTGATGTTTTGTTTATCTCTGCACTTGTCTTTTGTTATCTATTTCACAGTCTGCAAAATTAAGGAATATATGCAAATGCTAAAATTTAACATGGTATCAGAGTTTTGCATGTGAAGATCCCAGTAAGAGCGAATTACTGTTGTCTTCCTAGACCTTGGGACATTTTGCAGACTTAGATAATTGACTTGTAAAGCAGAGATGGCTACCAGCACTTTCAGACCGAAAGATAAGCTTGAAGGTTCAACAAATTACAACTCTTGGAAAGCTAGGCTCACCACCATCCTAGAGGAAAATGACCTTGATGACTTGGTTTTCAATAGTGTTGCAAACATCAGCGCGGCGAAAAAATGGGTAGGGTCCAGGAAACATCGTTTCGGGATATCTCGGCAAAACATCGGCAAACATCGGGAAAAAATCGACAAACTTAAAAAATAGAAAAATATTCATTTTTTTTCAATTTTTTAAACATCTAAAGCAACAATAACATCAAATAAACACATTGCTACATGAATATGGAAAGAAAACCGATATATAAGATATATAAGATGTCTAGAGAATCGAGATACATCACACATACAAAATGGATCATGTCCTTGCATCTTAAGTCATCAAAAATATAACAAATGTATCTCATGATCATCATCATGACTCATGAGTCATCTACAATGAAATAAAGTAAATAAACTATTGATTCCCTCTACCCCTTTTACGAGAAAAGGTAATTGCTGTGCAAATGGCCTTTCCTCTAGAACTAGAAGTAGGTGCCCTTGAGGCTTGTGGGCCTCATACTGGACTCTAACGTCCTCTAAAAGAAGACCCTGCAAAATGACGTCCTCTAGAAACTGGAGAAGGTGGCCAAAAATGATATTCTGAAGAATGAGAAGGTCGAGGAGGTAGTCTTGCAGCTCCTGCTCCTCTACCAGTACTAGTGCCTGTTCTACCACCGGGTCTATCTCCCTCTAGCTCTGACTGTGGCACACTCCCAGAATCGGTGTGAAACTCCTCTGGAACTGGAACATGCTCATCCAAATCCTCTGAGACTGTATGAGTCTCACCATGATCACTATCAGTAGCATGATCATCCTCTAGCCAATCAGGGGCTACCTCCATAGCAGGCTCCTCACACTTTGCCCTCCATGCAGCGGTGGTGTCAATCTCATCCAATGAAATAAAGTAAATAAACTATTGATTCCCTCTACCCCTTTTACGGGAAAAGGTAATTGTTGTGCAAATGGCCTTTCCTCTAGAACTAGAAGTAGGTGCCCTTGAGGCTTGTGGGCCTCGTACTGGACTCTAACGTCCTCTAAAAGAAGACCCTGCAAAATGATGTCCTCTAGAAACTGGAGAAGGTGGCCAAAAATGATATTTTGAAGAATGAGAAGGTCGAGGAGGTAGTCTTGCAACTCCTGCTCCTCTACCAGTACTAGTGCCTGTTCTACCACCGGGTCTATCTCCCTCTAGCTCTGACTGTGGCACACTCCCAGAATCGGTGTGAAACTCCTCTGGAACTGGAACATGCTCATCCAAATCCTCTGAGACTGTATGAGTCTCACCATGATCACTATCAGTAGCATGATCATCCTCTAGCCAATCAGGGGCTACCTCCATAACAGGCTCCTCACACTCTGCCCTCCATGCAGCGGTGGTGTCAATCTCATCCAATGAAATGGCCTTCGCATCAACTTTTCTCTGATACTGCTTCACCCACAACCTGAGATTGTAGTGGACGTAGACCAAATCATTAAGGCGCTGAGTATCCAACCTGGAGGAGGATCATAAATATTAAATATTAAAGTGGCATAAATCTATAAATTAGAATTTAATAATTTATAATTTTATATTATATAATGAATTTGAAAATTTGAAATTCTCTAACTTGTTGCGCTTTTTGGAGTGTACTTTTTCAAATACACTCCGGTTGCGCTCGCAACCAGAAGAGCTACATGTTTGGCTGAGCACTCGAATGGCAAGCCTCTGTAGAATAGGTACACAACCACCATAGTTCTCCCACCAAGTATCTATAATGAAATTATGAATAAAATAAACATGAGAAACGAAAAATAAAATTTAAAACAAAGAATTAGAAAGAGAAAATGAAATTTTAAATTTAAACTTTAAAGTTGAAAGTTTGAAACTAGGTGAAGATTACTTGGCATCAGGTTCGTCCTATCATTTATTGCTATATCAAACCCAAATAATCCTGTAGCTCTCTTATACATTTCCAACTTTTGTGAAAGCTGTGTACGCTTAGCTGCATCAGGTACCATCCTTTGGACACACTCATAGAATCCAGACATAACCTCTCCATCAAATTTAAAGCCATAGGAGTAAGCATACGAAGGGTTGAGGTATAGCCCTGCAGCATGAATGGGACGATGGAGTGTGCGGTTCCATCGCGCATCAATCACCGCCCATATCGTATGTTGTCTCTCCTGCCCCTGATCTCCCTTGTCCTCATAATAAGCACGGATGGATTCTTTGGCCCTATCCATGGCCTCATATAGGTAGCCCATTGCGGGCTTCTCTCCATCAACCAAGCGGAGAACCCTTACCAAAGGTTCGGTGATGGTGCACACCTCCTTCATCGCACCCCAAAAACTCTCATCATATGCAACTAGCCTGAATGTGGATTGCCCCTCAGGTCTAGTGCTAAATGATAAAGCACGCCACTCTGGTGTAGAGAACATCGCCTGCAAGTCCCACATAGAATTCAAGAGTGATTGAAGAGAAATAAAGCTAGTGGCAAAGCGTGTGATGGCAGGACGCACCAACTCTTTGTCACCTGCGAACTTCCTCATCAAGCTAAGCACTGCTGCATGGTTATATATGAATTTTGTGATGCTCCGTGCTGAATCAATAGTATCCTTGATCCAATCAATCTTGCCTAAATCCTCTAAGATCAAATCAAGGCAATGGGCGGCACAAGGAGTCCAGAATAGTGTAGGATACCTGGCCATGAGCATCCTACCAGCAACCACATAGTTCGCAGCGTTGTCCGTTATCACTTGGACAACATGCTGCGCCCAATCTCTTGGATGAATTCATCCAACAAGCCACATAGTAAAACCGCATCTTTGACATGTGTAGATGCATCCACAGATCTCATGAACATAGTCCCTCGGGGGCAATGAACCAAGAAGTTGAGAAGTGTGCTACCCCTCATATCGGTCCAACCATCCGACATCACACTGCATCCTGTTAAGTCCCATGATCTTTGAAGCTCCTCCAATCAGCCTTTTCATCCTGAAGGATGGGCCCTCTCAACTCCTCATAACTAGGGGGCTTAAACCCCGCTCCAACTATAGCAGCCGCTTCAAACATGGACACATAAAATGGGTTCTTTGCAAAGTTAAATGGAATAGCACTCCATAACAAGCATCGACCAATAAGTTTGTGTGCGTCTGCTTTTTCCTTTACTTTCACCATGGACTTTATAGAAGGTTGTCCACTAGGGTTGCATCTTGAAGATACCATGAAAGGCAATGTGGACTGCAGTGTGGAGTGGGTATCGGTATCTGGGCTTGTCCCACTAGCCCCTACTCCTGCTGTGGACTCGGATCTTGAAGCAAGTTGATTCCTCACAGCCTCTCTGTATTGTTTCCTTAGCCCAGTGCCCTCAATCGCTTGTGTGGCCTTAGCAATGATTTCCGGAGTTGTTTCTTTGCAAGGACCCACATCATGCCCTGCTATTTGTGCAAGGTGGTATTTCAGCCTACTTATCCCTCCTGTCATTCTTTTCCCACATAGATTGCATGTGAGAATTTGTCGATTGAGTGGGTCAATAGGTGAGCCCCACTCCCAAAATGGATCCAAAGCCTTTGGCATCTTGTATATGGAGTTATTATGGACAAAATGAAGCTTGAATCTTGATACTTTGAACTTGAAGTTTGAACCTAAGGCAAGAAAAAAAACGTTTTTTAGCATATGTGATTAATGAAAATGTAAAAGTTTAAAACACAAGAAGAATTCCAAGAAATATCGACTCTTGAGCATTCAACCATTAATTTGATGAGGAAAAATACATAGACATTTTTATGAGGATTTATAAGGAATCTAGGGCAAGATAAAAAATGCCAAAACGTTTTTTGGCATGCAAGCAACAAAAAAATACATAACAGTTGAAAAAAAATGCTTAAAACCCTATAAATATCGTTTTTGAAGATAGAGAATTACATGGCAAAGTATATCAACAACAATCCCTCTTGGAAAAGTGAGAAATGATGGGCAAATTTTTTACTTACCTTCAGCTGTGATAATTGTGGAAAAAAACCCCAAATGGCAAGATCCAATCTTCAATTTGATGCTTGATGGCGAAGAAAATGTTGCCTAAATTCGTTGTTGGTCTCTTGAAACTCTCTTCACTTGCCCTCTCAGACCCTTAGCTCACCTCCTAGTGGACTGTTTGAGTCAAAATGAGAAAAAAAAATGAAAAAAAACCAACTTAAAGGCGTCTTTTTCCGGCTCTGTCCGCGCGGCCGATTTTTTCTATCGATTCGCGATTTCTCGGGGTGATTTCTCGGCAAAAAAACGGCAATTTCTCGGAAAAAATCGGGGGTATTTTTTCGGCGATTTTTTGGTTAAATCTCGGCGCAGTGAAAAAACCGTGATTTATCGGACATTGGCCGATTTATCGCCGATGTTGGTAACACTGGTTTTCAACACCATAGAAGAACCAACATCTAATGCTGACACAATTGCTTTCAAGAAGAAGTAAGCAAAGGCTAGAAGGATCATCTATGACTCAGTGAAGGAAACCTTAATGCCAACCATCACACCGTTGAAGACCGCCAAAGAATGCTTTGACACCTTGACGAACTTGTATGAGAAGAAGGCACCTAATCAGAAGAGGGTATTGAAGAAAAGGCTTCGTACACTGAATTTGAACAAGGATGAAGGAGTTGCACCCTTCTTCACAAAGATTGCATAGGCAAGAGACCAACTCACTGCTATTGGTATTACTGTGGATGACGATGACCTTGTACAGACTGTATTAGATGGTATCCCAAACTCTTGGGAAACCTTTTTGGCAACAGTAAGTGGACGTGAAAATCAGCCAAATTTTGATAGACTTTGGCATGACTGCTTGGAAGAAGAAGGAAGAGTTCAAAACAAGGCAACTAGCACTAAGGAAGGAAACCTTGCTCTTACAACTAAGACAAGGAAGTTCAAGAAGCCCTCTCCTTAGAAAGGGAAGGGAAAGAAACCACAAGGTAAACACATTGATGTTTCAAAATTGGAATGCTATAATTTTCATAAGATTGGGCATTTTGCCAAGGATTGCAGGAAGCCCAAGAGGAAGTTCAAAAGGAGGTTCCAAGCTTCTGCTGTAGAGGAAGAAGAATCCAAGAAGAAGAAGAATACCAAGGCCACCAAAGAAGATGAACCTAGAAGGGAATATTACCTGATCTCTGCTCTTTCTGGATCCATCACTGACAGTACTAACTCTTGGATAGTGGATAGTGGTGCCTCCAGACATATGACAAGTCATCATGAAGCACTCACCAGCTACAAAAAGAAGAAGTTCACTTCCTAAGTGGAACATGGAGATGACTCCACTTACAAGATTGAAGGAATTTGCTCAACCTCACTTCAACTTGATTCAAGTACGGTTTTGATGAATATGATTGTCATTGATGACAATACATTAATGACAAAGGTCAAAATGGTGACATGAAGGACATGATGCCAAAGGACAACCATTGATAGCATGACAAGTGGCAAAGGTTATGAAGACAAGACATGGTACAAGACAAAGGATAAGGAGGACATGACAAAGGTTGAAGTGTGGACAATGAAGGACATGGAGACAATGTTATGGACAAAGCAAAGGATGATGTAATGTCCTCTTCCAATTAGGCCTTGAGGCCCAAAACCGCTAACCTATGTGATTCCTGTGGGTTCGAGCGGTTACTGACAACTAGGGAATCAGCTGAGGACTGATGCCATCCATAGAAGATCTAGGGCATCATCATTTGGTCAAGAAGGGCCACCAGGGCCAAAGGCCACCTTCGTGCATGCCATCCAAGCATTATTCAATGATGCATGCACTCTTTAAGTCTCCATCCGCATGCATGCAAGTCAACGGCAAATTAGAAGATAAAGTGACCTAATTAGGTCAAAGATTAGGTTTTGCGCAGTTGAACTTTATAAATAGAGGATAAAGCGAGAGGAGATTTCACTTTGGATTATGATTATTTTGGGAGCTCTTGGATAGCAGCACAGCGTGCAGCACAGTAGTTGGGGTTGGAGACGGAGTCTTCAGCTAACAGGATTTCGGTAGTGAAACATCTGCCCTAGTCTTATTCAGGGTAAGCCATACTGGTTCACCACTTGTTCTTCATTCATTCATCAGTTATCTAGCATAGGGTATAGATCGTTGCAGGGACACGTGTGCAGCTATGAAGGGGGGGTTTTCAGCCGGAAAGCCCTAATCAGCTGTGGGGCCTTCCGATCTCAGTTTCCTTCCAAAACTCAGGCACCATTCTCATCATCAGCATCATACTCCGGTACCCGGTGATTATCAGATCCATCCGTGCTCATCCGGAACAATTATCAGCAGTTTCGGGATTCCAGGGGCGTGAGCAGCTGTCTCTCAGAAGCAAGTCGCTATCCTGCCTAGAGGACTCAGAAATCACTCTTGTATCAGGCATTCTCTTCGGCATGGAAAGGCTATCAGCCCCGCAAATCCGCAGCTCTATCGGACACCTCCTTCCCTGAGGGCGTCATCCTTTTCTGATTGGGCGTCTTGCTGCTGGGGGTTCACCGTAAGCAGAGGAGATCAGTTCATCTCCGATCCAGCTCTTAGTGCTTGCATACTTTCTCCGAAGCAGTCCAGCCGGCTTATCAGTGGTAAGTGTTCATTCTATCTCACAAACCCTAACCCTAATTTTTTCTATAAAATAGGGATTTTTGCATGGTAGTTTGCATGCCCAGTTGTATCAGCCTTTTTGCTTAGAAATAGAAAATATCGGGATTTGGGATATTACAGATGATGGCATGGCTTGATGATGATATGGCAAAGAACAATAAGGAAAATGACAATGACATGAAGAACACACATGTTTACATCGCTAGGACAATGAAGGACATGACATTGGATGGCAAAGGTGACTAGGAAAGCATGGATACAAAGGAAATGGAAGACAAATATGACAAGTGTTGATATGGACAAGACAATGACAAATGACAAGCATTGATGACATGGACAAAGGACAAATGAATGGAAGCATGTTTAAAAAGTCTCCAATGTGGACATGATAAAATAGGTGTAAAGAATTAAAACAAAATATGAAAATGCCTAAGAAGTCGACCTAATAGACATGAGTTTAATTATTAATTTAAAAATAAATATAAATTTTTAAGACAAGTCGGCTCCATAATTCTATAATGGAAAACAAGTATATATACCCAATGAAGAATCTCTCAAACGAAGGAAGGTGAAATTTAGCTGATTAGCTCTAAGGAAATTCGGCTCTTTACTGAGGAAATTCAGTCTGACATATGACAACAACAAAAAGTGGACAAGTGGAAAATCGTAGGAGCATGATAGGAGTTTGATTTACTTGTTTTTTTATTTGGGTAATGTTGGTGATGAACCTATAACACAGTGAAAGCTACAACAACAGTATTTGTGTTTACCTTTCTCTTTGAATTCGGGCTTACTGAGGTGACAACATAGATGGATTGAGTTTTGTATGATGAATGTAATGTGGTGGATAGTATGAGAACACATACACAGGTCCTTGTTATGGTAACCAACCTTTGACATGACATCAAACAACTGACTTTTAAGGACCGATTTATCTTTAAAGACATGATCAGACTTTTGGCATGAACAGATACTTGGATGGATCTGAGCAAAAGTGTCAGCAACAAACCTCAGAGCATGAACTTGACATAATGCTTTAGCAAGTATTGAAGCCTTTAGTGACTGATATATTTAAAAGCACAGTCTGTTGGAAATTGATTTGTTTATAAGTACAGGACATGACTGACTGTTTGAACATGAGCAAATACCTTGTATGAACAGAGAATGGGCATTAACAAACACTTGTCATGAGAGATACTTGACATGGGGAGATGAGTGATTTTAGATGACATAAACAGTTAGCATGATCCAAGACATAATACTAACATCAACAGGAGAATTGACCTATCTATATCTAGGCATAAGAGTATATGTAAATGAGCAAGGTGACTTGGCATGATCAATGAAGAACATAAAGATGACAGTTTGTGGATTTGCTAATGAATAAAATGAGGTGCTGATGATATGACTGATAGAATGATGATGATGTGTTTAGCTGCTGACAGTGATGACATATAATTGATGAGATGTAATGTGATAAAAATGTGTGTGTAAATACAAGCTGGGTCTTTTATTATTTTTCTTAGTTGGATCTGAGAAAAAGACTAAGCTAAGTCTTGGAATAGAAGTTGGTTCTTCTGATTCAGTTGAAGCTAATAGATCCCACGGTTGTAGCGGTTTGAATTTAATATAATAAAGTTTACAAGTTTATCTTATGAAGTGTCTTGTGTTGTCTATATAATTGATTGATGTTGATGTGCTTATGATGATCTTTGTTTAAGTAGTTGAAAAAAGTTGAAATTGTAAAAATGTCGGCCCACTGATTCACCCCCCCTCTCAGTGTGCCATTGTGTCTAACAATTGGTATCGGAGTGGGCCTTCAGCACAAGCCTAACTAGCTTGAAGGAGATCGGTGGACACACAATGGATGCAAAGATAGTGTTTCGCACCCGCAATGATGAAGTTCCGGTACTTGACGTGACTGATTACTTTGGATGGAGAAGTAAGATGAAAGCTTACTTGAAGAAATTTGGTGTATGAGAGATTGTGGTCAATCCACCTGCTCAGTCCAACAAGAAGGCAAAGTCAGCTACACAAAAGGATGCCAAGAAGGACAACACCATTGCATTGAAGTTTTTTATGAATGGACTCTCAAGCTCTGCCAGAGATAGTGTAAGAGAACACACTTCAGCCAAAGACCTTTGGTTCAAGCTGGAAAGTGAGTATCAAGGAAGAAACCAAGATACAAAGATTGAAGTAGAAGTTAAGTCTACTGAAGAAGAAAAGCAAGAAGAAAACGAGGAGCACGCATTAGACACTAGTGAAGGTAAGAATATTTCTGATTACAGTAGTAGTGATTGTGATAACATTGAAGATGATCTTGAAGAAGCAAAGAAAGATGCCCTAGCACACCTTGTAGAAGATATCGACCTCAGATACAATTTGGGACTTAAAAGAAAGATTTTGGGGTCCTTTGATAAGTACCATGAGAATTCTATGGATCTGTTCAAGAAACTCAATCACAAGAAGACGAGTTTATAGGATGAGCTGAAAGACAAAGAAGATGAAGTTGAAAGACTAAAGACTGAATTGATCAGTCAAACAGGAGAACAAGAAGAGTCTGGTGAAGAACGTGAAGAAACAAGAAAGACAGAGGTTGAGCTAAAGACTCAGCTAGAAGAAGCCAAAAGGATAGAGGAAGTCTTGAAGGACAAATTGGTTGAGAAGGAGGAGCAATTCCAAAAGCTTGAGATGGAAGTAGTTGGCATCAGAAAAACAACTAAAAAATCCCATGCATGTGTAAAGTTTAGGAACAGTTAAATGTGGATTAAATGAGTGGATTAAAATTGGAGGGGTACTCCAGATATACTTGACGGTATGAGGAGTATGTCCAAATTTATCCAATGTGGCTCCATGTGAGGAAATGTGGGCTAGATGGAGTCGCAGGGGTGTGTCCAACACTACACCAAACAAGGGTGTATCCTGACGGGGCCCTGCGGTCACTTTCTAGTGAGTCTCGCTTTCTCTGTAGAATTTCCCCACAAGGGACAAGAATGAGGGGTTGGATTTTCACCTTGGGATGTTTGTAGGAGTGTGAATCTAATTAAACTAGTCACTCCAATCGCTTTTGGTGCATCCAATTGGCCAGTCGAATTGCAGTGGTGCAAAGCATACACAATGGAGCTTTGTTAATTTTAAAGGTTTTTAAACAATGCTTTTCTTGGTTATTAGACCCCAAGAATCTCTTTTAGGATTGAAGGCCGTACTTGGGAGAGCAAGGAGGTTAATTCTAAAGTAAAATAAAACAAAACTGAAAGACAAGTTTTCTAATTAGTAATTACTACAACAATGAATATCTTTTCCCCTTTTGGGTAATTCGGTAAAGCACTACTGGGTTAATATCCAGTTTATTGCAAAAATAAAAAGAAGAGACTTAAAGCAAACTAATGTGATTGATCTATCTTATTCTATGCAAAAAAAGTAAGACTATTCTAGTGCAGTCCATGTATAAAGCAAATAAATCATAGAAGGCCAAATAGAGGCTTCCCCCAATGGGGGAAGAAGGGTGTGGGAGTTGTAATCCCACTTGCTCTTTATTAAGATTATTTACAATGCTATCTAAGAAAAAGAAATGCCTTTTGATCCTTGAAAATGGATAAAAAAGGCTTACAAATGCTTGAGGAAGAAGAAGAATGAAGGATGGACTTCGGGTGCTCTGGATTGCCAAAAACTCAGCATTTCAGCAACATTTCCCTCTATTTTTTCCTTCAACCTGCTAAAACCAGCAAGCTATAACTTGTGAAAATGTTAGAAATGTTAGCTAAATCACAAAAAATTTACAACCTACAACACTTGGAAAAATATTGAAACTAAAGTAAATGCAATCTAGATCTAAGCTTTAAGATGCAAAATTTAAGCCTTCTCATAGATCTAAATTGAAGCAAGTAAAAATGAACGATAAACTTTAAAGATCAAGTTTTAACTTGCAAAAATGAAAGGAAAGAGATTCGGGTTGAGTATTTTGTTGAGAAGGAAGAAGAAGGGATCGAGCTCAAATTTGAACAAAATTGAGGAGGAGGGTTCTTGTAGAGCAAACAAGTTAGATCCAAAATGAAAGTGGTGAATAAGACAAGATACAACCAAGCTCTAGTCTTACTCCACTCTCGGTGATCTGCAAAGTTACATAATAAAAACCTTCATGCAAAAGATCAGATCTAGTATGGTAAATCACATAAAACCAAAAGCATACAAGTATTACCGACTATAAAGTATAACTCTTGAATCTTATGTAAATACACATAAATAAGCAACTTGAAACTCAAATATCTATTCTACGGATTGAAATACAAAAAGCTAGATATTTGAACTTGCATGAACACACAAAATATAATGCTAAACAGATATCACTTGGGTTATGGAACAAGCATTCACCATAGAAGATAGTGCACCAACAGATTGTCCTCCAAAGAGTCAACTTTATTCATAACAAAGATAAACAATTACAAAGCATGTGAGCAGAGGTTCCTTGCTTCTGTCTAATGGAGGAAGAGGCCTCGCTTTATATAGAATTTACAAGCCCCGCGGGGGGCAAGGTGCACCCAACTAGACATAAGAGAACGTGAGCTCGAGTTAGTAGAGATAAACGTGGGATATGTTTGAGTTAAACTAAAGTGGATCCCAAGAGGTAGGTGCCACCTCTCCAATCAAGCCTCCACCAAACCGTTTGTCACGTGCCAAATCAACCAAAGCTTGAGCTTATGAAGGAGGCGCACTCCTAAATTTTAGATGATTCACTACCTCAAATCAATCTTAAATCCAATGCTTTACTCCTTAGTCTAAGTCACGCATCAAATTAGATAATATTGCCACCTCATCAAACATATTTTTGCATGTTCCCTTTGACTTTCTCACTTTGTCTTTTTGTCATTTTGTTGCTTTTTAGCATTTTTTGACATTTTGGTGTCTCTTTAAGAAAAAACATTCCAAGTGATAATTTAATTGCCTGAAACATAGGAAAAGTGGGATTAGGGGTAAAGGGGGTGCTCTGAGCTTGAAAACGAGCACCCTTGCGTCAAAATCGACCTCTAGACCACACTTTTATTACAATTTGAAATTTCCCATTTAAACCATTAAAAATGGCCTAAGTTTACGGGAAACAATATTTTCCTTGGAAATTAAAAACAACCTAAATGGGACCTAGTGCAATGTTCATATGACTCAGAATAGTGTCTAGCATGTTTATATACATTGAGCCATAGACTTTAATAACCTCCTAAGGCTCGGACACCCAATTAATCATTCCATCTTTGGAGGAGCGGGTGAAAAACTCAAAAATTATACACAACTTATTCAACAGTGCATAACTAACTAGGGAAAAAACACCCTGGAATCGTAATTCAATATCTAAGTCCTAGGAAAGCCAAGTTTGTTACATTATTGACCATGCTAGCACACTTTTTTACAACATCCCCAAGGGGTATGAACACGCATTTTATTAAAAAGAAGGGACCACAATTGGTCCTGATATAACCATGGAACTTTTGAGCACTAATGATGAACAACTGACTTGTTCAAGACTTCGACAGTGTATGAACATAATAAGTAATAATAAAATAATAAAATAATTAATAGTTAGGGTGATTAAGAGACTCCTCATTTGGGTGAATAGTCACCATGAAGACCTATTTATACGGGTGCCTTGTCATTGTAAAAATCATCGATTATCTATTCAATATTCAATACTATATTCTTATTCATAGCTTATTTAATATTCCAAGTATTTTGGTAATATTGTGTGTGAGCGAACATTTGTTCGGCTCATTTGGTATTAGAGCGATCCGACCCTTGGCCATTATTTACACTTTCTGTAAATTTGGTTTTTAACCATAGGGTTTCTCTAAAATTGTGGTTTTTGACCAAGAAGGAAAATAGAAGAGGTAAAACGATAAAAAGGAGAAAAAACAAACAAACACAAGGTTTATAAAAACCACACGTGGTTTTATAAACAAGTCATAAAATCAAAAAGTAAAAAGAAGAAGGAGAAGAAGAAGAAAAGGGAGAAAAAACAAAACAAAAAACTACCCATTGTTTTATGAAACCACACTTGTTTTAAAAAAAAACCCATTACATTAATAAAAACGGGTTTTATGATAAGGGAAGAAGAATTAAATTATAGAGTGAAGGATCAATCATATTTTAAGAAAATATATTATAAGGGCGAGTCCCAAGTCTTAATATTTCTTTTTTTATATAAGTTAATTCCCAAGATTTGAACTTGGGTGGGGAGGGTAACATTCGTTCTTCCCAACCACCCAACCTACACACAATCCACATAGAAGTTTTAAGAAGAAAATAAGTCAAAGTTAAAAAAAGTAGTCAAAGGAAGACAAATTATCGTCGAAAAACTTTAAATTAAAGGAAGAATCTTTGAAGAAGTCAAAGCCAATTGAAGGATCGCCAAATAATTCAAAGTCATAAGAACGACTACCTATCATCGAAGAAGTCAGAGACCACGGAAGCTGGTTTGCGACTACAAATAGAAAAATTAGAAACAAAGTTAAGGTGTTATCGAAGAGATAATGAAGATTTTTACAACATAAATACAAAATCGGAAGTACTGATTGAACTACATGAGCTGCAAGAAAAGTTCAAGGAACAAAAAATTTTCGACCAAAAAAATCATATAGAAAAATTGTCTATCTAAATTGAGGAATTAAAAGACGAAAGTGATTTCAATCAGAGATTAAAAAATCAAGATATAAAGAAAAATAAACGATTACGAAGCATAGTTTTAAAACTCGGACTCAGACTTGGAATTGGTCGAGGGTCGACTCGGACTCGGACTCGGACTCGGACTCGACAATAAATCAGTAATGACTTGGCTGATTTGAATTTAATGACTCGGTTCACTAAAAAACACATAAAATATTTAAATCTTAAAGAAAAAAATATTTTTAATATTCTAATCCATGATTCCAAAGCATTATATAACCGAAGTCTGCCCATATATATACTATATACCATATAAGAGTGAAGTTGTGAACATATCGAAATGGCACGATGTGTACTGTGCAATACATATCTGGAAGATTGCAACAAAATGAAAATACGCAATCAAAGAAGGCCTAAATGGCTTGTAGAGTGGAATAATTCACTAATTTATTGTATTGGATTATTTCCATATTCAATATAGTTATGAATTTACCATCTGCTAAATTGCTAATTCAAATATAACCATAACCTCATAGGCATATACAGACTTTGCTGATTAAAGTAAACAAATATCATGTGTTGAAAATCCAGATTTCATATTCATGATTCCAAGTTCCAACTATGCAAAATTTCCTTGTAGTTTCTCATAGTTACAAGAAATATCAATAAAATGGCAATGAATGGGCCTCAATGCTGCTTAACCCACTCAAAATGGGAGAGAAACTCCAATTTATAAAGAATAGTATAGTAACAAGATCTGTAAATTGTTTATAATACAAAAATTACTATAGTCCTAAATGACCATTAGCAAAAATTATTAGCAGGTTAAGAGATAAGAATAGGCATAGTATTAACTAACATGCAGGACATATATAAAGTTCCAAAGTTTAGGAATTAATTAAAAAAACTTAAAAATTTAGTGTTTATAACTCCATGCATCAACTCGGATTAACTCGGGCGAGTTGACCGGTTCGGTACCAAATCGGACGAGTTGGACATCAACTCAGCCGGTTCGGTATCGAACTGGTTTAGAGGCTGAGTCAACTCGGCTGGAGGTCAACTCGGCCAACTTGGCCGAGTTTTAAAACACCGTTACGAAGCATAAATAATATGCTTGAACAAAATCGTTAACGACAATGATGAATAACTGACGCAGATACAAAATAAATTAGAAGACCAAGAATCCGAAATTGACCAGTGTCGACAACAGATAAAAGTTTTTCAACAACAAAACACCGACTCTAAAAAGGAACACAAGTTGGAGATCACAAAAAGTAATAAAGCATTATCCAACAATTCTGAAGAAATTTTCATATTAAAGAGCCATAGTAAGACTTTAGTCACGAAAATTAAGAAATTGAAAAATAGTCGGAAGGTAGAACACTCTACATAAGACATTGAAGGAAAACTTCTAGACAAGCAGGAAGAAAATAGCTGCTTCAAAAATCATAATGAAGATCTTATGGAACAACTTAAGAAGTTTGAAGATGACAGGAAGTTGCAAGTAGAATTGATTAAGAAGTTTCAAAATGACAACATGCAATTAGAAAACAAGCTGGAAAAGATACAGAACGAAACATTAAAACCTCAAGGGATGAAAATACAATATCCAGCTCAGATCAATGTTCAAAAGTCGACTCTCGTAAAGAAAATGACATTGTGAAAATTCTCTATCAGCACCCCAATCATAAAAACTGATATTCTAAAAAGGGGGAAATGTCAGATAATGGTACTGATGTGATCAAAGCTCTTGACGACAGATCAATAGGAAATCCCAATAGTCAGCAACAAATCAATTTGGGATGGATTGATCCGTCAACATATCGGAAGTTATGCTCTACACTTAGAAGTTCGTATCGACATGTTTCGTCAGCTACGACGTCACAAGGGACGATGCGACAGCATTATAAGGCTTTGAGGACAAAGCCTTTCTAAGAGAGAGGCAATGTTATGAACATAATAAATAATAATTAAATAATAAAATAATTAATAGTTAGGGTGATTAAGAGACACCTCATTTGGGTGAATAGTCACCATGAGAACCTATTTATACGGGTCCCTCGTCATTGTAAAAATCATCGATCATCTAATTCAATATTCAATATTATATCCTTATCCATAGCTTGTTTAATATTCCAAGTATTTTGATAATATTGTGTGTGAGCGAACATTTGTTTGGCTCAGATGGCTCGTTGGAAATCCCCTAAGTGCAACTTAGTGGATAACAAATTGCACTGCATCAAATCTGGGGGTAACAGGGAATAAGGCTTTTAGCAAGGGGGCATGGCTCATGTACATAACAATTTGACTTAGCTACATCAACCTTGAGTACTTTGACTCCTTTTTGCTTTGATTTTAGGCATTTCATGCACAAGAATATTTTTAAGACCCTGCATCATTACACACGATAGGTTAATCACAAAGGGGGAAGTGATGGAAGTGGGTGATAAGGCTAGTGAAATGACAAGGCATGAGAAATGGCTAGTTGAAATATTTGAAATGTCATGAAATGAGTGTGACACCTACTTATGTCCCTAGGGATACAACTGAACCTTCAGGATGACACACTTATCTAAGGTAAAATTATGATTACACCATGATACATCTTAGCTACGAACAAGAATTTTAAGTGTTATGAGCCATTATAGAGCATTAAAGTGACCTCCTATATTTATGTCTAACATAGAAGATAAACATCAGCATGTGTCAATGGGGGTAGTATATGTATCTGCACTAGCACAATTGATATAATCTCTACCAAGAACACCAACGCACAAATCTTATCTAAGCAAGCTGGAAAAGTCTCAGGCAAATGTTCTATGGGAAATCCACAGATCTCCTCTCTGGCACATCAGATTGTGATGAAATCACAAACAGACCGATCATCATATAACCCGTGCAAATCTAGGGGTAACAGCTCCCAATGCTGATTGTAACGAGAGGGTGCAAATTTATATCTTCCTCCATCAAGCTCTCACTTTCAGTGTCATACAAGGGGTTGCCATGAGTAAACCAGCTATCGATATTCCATTCATGTCTTCCAATTAAGAAAATAATTCCTACATCATCATATGAGCTAGTGGAAACACATGCAATATTTTGTTGTTCCAAGGGTTTCTCTACAATAACAATCCTCTCCAAATCATCAAGACATCCCTCACCAAATTGAGAAAATTGAATAGGAACCCAACTTACTAAAAGCTTGCCTTGAATGGAGGATGTAGTGGATACCTGCATGTCTTTGTTAGGCAAGTGTATGCTATCATCACAGTGTGCCTTTTCCAGAACAAGAAGGAGAACATCATCTTTGCTTTAATCTGACAAAACTCTTAATGCTTGCAATGTCATCTTTATGAAATGCTGTCACAATGCCTTTCGACTCTTCATTCTTCAGATCTGCAACATGCTCTTCTCTTTCTAGTGAGTTAAGAAGGGCATTCAAATGTTCAACTTTGTTTTTAACTTCAGTCAGTAACACCTCTGAGGGGTTACTATGAAACACAAGCTCTAGATCTTCTATTTCCCTCTTCTTTTCATAGCAAGCATCAACCAAAACATGGACATCATGTGGTTCATTAATCAGTTCAGGATCTTCATTCAAGGACATGGGTTCATTTGTTACATCATTGATTTTTTATTTGCCCCATCTCTTTTTGAAAATTGTTTCAAATGCATTCCAAGAGGAAACACTATTCTCAGGTAGATCATCAAACCTTGCTCTTATTAGTGAACCTATTCAAATGGATGCACAAAAAGGTGCATGGCAACATCATCATCTAAGACATCCTCCAAGCACAAATACTTATAAAATGCAAGAATATGCTGCTTCACAGAGTTGTCAATGTCTCCATTAAACCATGGAAATCCATCCTTTTGAGTTAGTGAATGCGTGAGGAAAACTCTCAATACTAAAAAGATTAAATGGGGATAAAACCCAGCGACAAAAGCCATCTTTCTTCAAACTATAAAAATGATATGAAATTTGCGAAACATATTACAGTCATACCTTTTTTTCATATCAGTGGAGTTGCCAGGTGAGGCTTCAGCCTTCAAATGACTTTATACCCTGCTGGATGTCCTCACCTTTACAAACAGGTAACTTCAAAATCTTCTGAAACATGGTTTTGTTCCTTCGTTGAGTTGGCAGATGAAAATGAGATCTTCAAAGAAATGCCCTTATCAAATAACCGTATCCAATCTACTGAATCTCAAGAACTAAATTTTGTCCCCGGCAATGATGCCAATAATTAAATTATTAGTATTTTTCTTTCTCCTTCAATAGTTGTCAGGCGCTTTTGTTAATATCCTAGGAGGGCAATCGTCATGCCCTCTTCTCCAAAAACTGTCTTTAAACTATAACTGAATGCCTTGTTTAGGATCTTCAAATGCAAGTAAAAAAGATCTTCGTCTACTCAACATTTATGGTCTGAAATATTCAGTGTTCCACGGGGATGCGTCTCCCAGGGTTAGGGGCGCCCCCCCCCTGCACTTCCCACACACCGGGGGCTGGGAGGCTCCATGGGAAACGTTTCCCAGCGCCCCCCATCCTGCGAAACTTGGGGAAACACAGGTCTAGGAGTTTCTCGGGTTGGGGGGCTCCCACATGCCCCCTCCTGAAAATGGGGGGCTCCCACACGCCCCCACCCCCCTCGAATTTTTAAATTTTTTTACTTAAAAACAAAAATGTTCCATCTTGAATTTTAGTCTTTCACACTAAATGGTCATTGTAAATCGAAATAGAAACAAATAAAAAGAAACAAACATCGATATGATATGCTTGGCTATAACGATTACATTTACATTACACTAAACTCTTCGGGAACATAAGAGTTTATATGTTGTAGTTCATATTTTTATTATTTTTCTATTTTTTTTTATAATTTTAGAGACCCTGACGCCCCCCCTGCCCCTCCGTCCCCCCAAAAACCCCAAAATTTTGGGGTGTCTATATGTTCCCAATGTGCGTTTCCCCGCTCCCATGCTCCTGCGTCCTGGAAACTTGGTGGAACACTGGAAATATTTGCAAGAACTGCTTGGAGGACTGGTGCTAAATCTGCTGTCAAATATGTGCTGGAATTTTTTTTGCTGTTGGAATAATTTGTGTTGTTGAATATTGTGGTTTTGAGTAATAAATGATGAATAGTTTGATAAATATGTCATCTTCTTATTGTTGCCAAATTGTGGCTGTTGATGACTTCTGTAAATACTGTAACATAGATTTCCTGTGTATATTGTAATATTGCTTTGCTGGTTTTGAGTCTGTTGACTATCTGTATTCACAACCTTATTAACTGCCTTCAAATATACCACATTAATTAATTTTGCTTGTATATCCCACAGTGTTTAATTTATGCTGCTAACGTTTTTTTTCCAAGGAAAACCTTGTGTGATTCCCCCTCTTCCCTGGAACATGTGGATGGAGAACAGTTCAACCGCCAGTCACAATAGCAGCAGATAACCTAGCGGGACTCAGCCAGACTTGTATCTCGGATGAAGTAGAACTGGAGACCTCACTTTGAACTTTGCCTTGAAACAGCCTGTTCAAATCGATTGAGCTAACCCACTGGGCTTTTTATGCTGCTAACATATATCTGCTGCTGCATAATTCATGCATAATTCATGATGCATAATTTATTTCATGCATAATTCATGCTGCATAATTTATGCTGCTAACATGTTTCTCTTGTTACTGACTGGTGCTTAATGCACTACAAAGTTCCAACTCTGTCTTTGGTCAAATATTCCAAGATCCTCTAATGCTTTCTCTTCCAACTTTGACAGCTGTCGAATATTCCAGGGGCTGTGTGGATAAACTTTGAAGTATAAGTTCCCTGCTGCGAGTTTGTTCTCTTGTCATAGGAGCAATTTAATATTGCTGGGAAGTATGTCTAATCTGCTTATCTTCCACTGTTCTGCATTTTAATAATATAAACTCACTACCGGTCCAATTACTGTTGCCGCTCTGATTTCTCCTGTTGTTCTTATTGAGTGTTGTTCGATTTGTCACTGCCAAAGTATTCATCGGATTCGTGGTCCTTTGGCAGTTGCTTCTGTCTTTCAGGTCACAACTTTGATTGACCTTTTACTATTTTGATTTTAATTGTTCTAAAGTTTCTATCCAAGAAATTGTAAAAATACTCATTGTCTTCTGTTTTAATATTTTTTTTATAATCAACATAGAACTTGCTTTTTTTCTCCATGCTTGATTTTTGATGCCTTGTGTTACTTTGTGCCTTTGCCCCGAACTTTGTTTCAGGAACAATGTTACAGTGGATCCGAATCCTGTGGTTGTTCTGTACCACTGTTAGAAAAATCTAACATATATAGGCAGAGATCTGCAGAGAGAATCAAGGATGTATTTCATTCAATGTAAGATGTGGTGAATACATATGCATATAGAAGGAGAAGCTTTGATCCCTGTAAGGATTGACTTGTTCTTATTACATCATAAAACATTATAAAATCTTTATCTTAACATGTCATTACTTTGTCCTAAATTCTTTTTTCTTTTTGTAAATAATGCTTGTAGAAAGAGTTGCCCCTTTGGCTAAGCTTCCGTGCTATGAGGGGCTTCTATATGTCATTAAAATCACCACGTCTGTCACCTAGTTTCATCCACACCCAATCTGGGGTTTTGAACCTGGGTCTCTGTGTAAATACAAATCCGATCACCTTGCTTCTTGCTGCTAGATCACGCTCTTATGGGTTACATTACACTTTATTACATCACTAACTTTTTAACTTAACATGAATGACCTCAAAGAACCTTGTCTTGCAAAATAAGCACATTGCATTGAATTGTCTAACAGGTTTCTTCTGTAGAATTTCTGTTTGAATGATACACATGATCAAAGTAGTAACGAGACTTCCTTTTTTAATACGCTTTTAAGTTCTGTCGTACCATTTGATATTTGTGTTTTCAAATTTGACCTTGACTGTTCTTAAACCTATGCCAGATCTCCAGTTGCAGATCCGAAGGCAAAAGGGATGGTTTGTGGTCTGACACTTGATACCAACGACAAATCATTGGCTATTTTGTATCTTGCCACAGTACAAAGCATTGCATATGGCACACGTCACATCATTGAACATTGCAATTCTCATGGTCACAAGGCAAGTGTTAAACTTTATAAGGTTTCTAACTTTTATATTTTCGTCTTTCGAAAAACATTGAAATATTTTCTTACCTTCAGGAATTCAGAGTAGAATCAGAAATATTGGGAGTTGAGACTAAATTCCTGGATCTTGTGGTTTTCTCTGTTTCTTTTCTCTCAGAAAAAAATTCTAATATTATTTATATAATAAATTTAAATTCTATAGGTTTTAAACCGTATTTTAAAGTCCCTTTACAGAGAGAGCATATAACACTATGTCATGAAAATATAGATGCTGTTTATTTTGATTGTTAGCTGTAAATATGTTGATGTAAAATTAATTTCATTTTCTAAATCTTCTATCGGTTGTGTTACAGCTTGTTTTAGGACCTAAGAGGCAAATCCCTAATCCACTAATGCTGCAAGTGACTTCGAAAGACAGATGTCACTGTCACCTTACTATAAATCTTTCCTACTCTTTAGGCCTTCTCTCAAGGCCAAGAGAGGCTTCCCTATGGGTTATTAGATAAATATATGAGAGAGCTAAAGGATCAAGCAAAATATGCCAATAAACAATAAATAAAACACTTCACCAAATAGATTTATCAAGCATGAGATAGAACATCCATGGACATTTCAAGAGAAGTAACTTATGGAAGTTTATGTAACAACAAACCACAATATCTTCAGATTTTAAAATTGAATCCAATAGGTTGTCTTATTGCCAAAATTCATCCACGGGTAAAGTATATCCAACGGTGGCATTATGTTTATTGGTTTATGAAATTATCCTTGAATGAGATCCTTTGGAGAGAGAGATAAGATAAGATAAGATAAGCTAATGTTATTAATGTTCCAACAAATGATCACAATAGTAGGTCAATGGGAATATGTGTATCATGATGTCGATACAAAGTAGGAGTGCTAAGGTGGATCCTATATAAAGCAAGCGGTAAGGCTCTAATCTAAAAGCAAAAGGAGCTAACTCCAAAGATGGAGAGCCAATCCAAAGGAGGGATGTACAAAGAGAGTCGATACAAAGGGAAAATGTACAAGAGGAGTGGATCTGGGATCTGTGATACAAGAATGATGAATATGTCACGATGCATTGGAAGCACTGGAAGCGTCTCTTGTAACATCTAAAGTTGACTGAAGGAATCTCAAAGTAGTACTTTGATTGAAGGAAGGATTGGAAGAGTAGCTACAAGGGGTAGTGTACCATCGCTTGGAGTTTGGAGCCTAATGCTGTAATTAAATGTGGTCATCTGATTGCTGGGAAGGGGTTGAGATTGGCAATGTTGTTCGTATTGCCGGTGTTGAGCGGAAGTGGAGGTGGTCCTCCGTGTCCAAACTGATCTGCAGTTAGAAGCATTGCCGTCCTTTGTCGATCCCTTGGTGGTGTTGGAATTTGTGCAACTTCATAAGTTATTCTTATTGTACTTGTATTGTATTCTAAGTTACCAGGATTCGGATACGGATACGGATTCAGATACGGATCCACCAGTTTTTTGAAAACCCAGGATCCGGATACGGCGAGGATACGTCACGTACAAAAATATAATAATATTTTTAAAAATTTTTAAAAATTCAAAAACATATTTGGAGTTTAAAAAACAAATCCATTTATGAATCACGACATTAAAACTGAAATCATTAGACATTTTATAAACTTGAAGATTGAAATGATGCATCATGCCTCATACAAAAAGGCTAAAGCCAAAAGGATAATCATCATCCGATAATATGATATATCATGATAGTAAATACAAAAATGAGTGTCTCATCAATGATCACTCTAGTAATATGATAATGTAGATTGAATCTAACTACAAATCCTGAAATGGGTCTACATCCTCATAATCTGCATATGGAAACTCTACTTGTACATCTACATCATGAATAGATGTTGCAGGGCCTGGAATGGTGGAAGTTGCATCTGATGAAGGCTGAACTAGTGGTACAATATCCTCAAGCAGGTTGAGGTGAGTCATGGCATTCAATGTCATGTTTAAGTTGGAGGTCTCGGGCTCCACATCCCACATCCTACTCGGACCTTTCTTATACTCTGGATTTGAATGTGATAGAAGGCGGAGGTTGGAATGAACATATACAAGATCTTCAGCCTTTGCTGCTCCTAGTCTGTTTCGCTTCACCGAATGGATGAAGCCATATGTACTCCAATTCCTCTCAGCTGATGAGGAACTAGCAACTTGCGATAACAAGCGGGTGGCCAGAGTTGAGATATGAATGCTTTCCCTGCCATGGAAGCCCCACCAAGTAATAGGATCAATGTGCCCTCGATCATTCATGGCTGTTGGATCTGAAAAGCCACCAGTGGACTGCACAAATGCTCCAAATTCTGCACGTACTTCCATTGTAGTTCCCATATCCCTATAAATTTTCCTAAGAGCTGTCTTGTATCCCTGTACCACTTCAGAATCCCTGTTTGGGGCTGTCCTACCAGGTAAAGACAAAATTTTGGAATGATAATATTTCGGGTGCAGTGCATATGCCAAAAGGTGCAATGGTGTGGTCATTTTGTTCCACCTTTCAGTAACTATGTCCTTGACTTTATTATAAAATGTTTCAAAGGGGTCATTATCATTTTCCTTGATAATTTCCCTTATCCTCTCCAGCATACTATCTATGTTCTCATAAACTTCCCCCAAGCAAGGCATATCTGTGTCAAAAACCCTGATCATGGTCAAGATTGGTTCAGTAAACCGCAGAAGGTATTGGACCTTGTCCCACCATGCATCATCAAGAATGATAGACTTGATCTTCTGTCCTCTATCAGAAGTGGAAGTCCTCCGTGATACCCAAAGAGGGTCGATGACCATCGCTTGCAATGCTTGTCTGACCTCCACAAGCCTCTTTATGACTAGGGTGTGGGAGGCAAAACGGGTTTCAGCAACCTACAAGTTTTAAAAATTTAAACATTAAATAAAAAATCATATATGGATAAAATTAAGAATTCATAATACAACGGAATAATATTGATTTAAAAAAGGAGTACCTTCAGTAGCTCCAACTTTGCAAAACCCCGATATATGGCTTGGGACATTGAATGGTTGGTGATGAACATCTGGATTTCTTTTGCTGCTACATATACCTCATTGATCCACTCAATCTCACCAATCTTGGCAAGCATAAGGTTCAATGAATGTACTGCACATGGAGTTTAGAAGATGTGATCATATCGACCCTCCACAATCAACCCTGCAGCTCTACAAACCTGTGCATTGTCCGTAATGACTTGGACAACATTTTGTGGCCCCACACTTTCGATTGCATCAATAAGAATTGAGGAGATGAATACTGCATCTTTCTCTATTCCACTGCAATCAACAGCCTTCAAAAACATTGCCCCTTGGGGGCATATTGCAATAACATTAATTAAAGGGCGGTTTCTTTGGTCTCTCCATCCATCAGAAACGATGGACACCCCTGTTTCTGCCCATGTATCTCGGATTGACTGTAATTGTCTATCCACAGATTGTCTTTCTGATGTTAACAAAGTAGTGCAGACCTTTTCATAACCAGGGCTCTTGTACCCTTGTGGCGCTTCATTGACTGCCTTAATCATTTGTTGCCAATAGGGGGATTGCACCAAATTAAATGCTAGCCCATTTGCATATATGCAACGAGCTACATGCTCATTAGCTACATCTCTGCTTTGGTTATTAAATGTTGCTTCAAGAGGCCCCAAAGAAGGCCTCTTATTAGCTGTAACCGCTGATCTAGATGGTAATGGAGGCCTTGTTGTAGAACCTTGCACAATGAGTTTTCCCTTAGCAACTTTCTTATCAGCGGCATCTTGCAAAGATGCATAGTACTTACTTTTTGCAAGACTCAAACCTTGTCCAGGTTTACCATTTGCATCAGGTGGGCCAGTGCATACCTGCACCCCCGTGTTTGTATGCCTGGTGAGATGGCCCTTCACCCTAGTGTATGAGCCATTTCGGATGGAACCACATTCACTACATTTCCATTTGTAAGAGCCACCCCCAGGATTTTTGCCAATTATTTCCACAAACTGCCATAGAGGAGATTTTGGGTCTTTACAGGCATTTGCCCCCCCTTCAGTTTGTTGTGGTGGTTCCATGTCTATGGCTCTGCATATATATGGAATTTAAACACTATTAGTAATTATTATTATACAATGTGTACATTGTACTCCCGATCCATAAAATGATAAATCAATGCAAGTAATTAGACTATTAGACTTGTCACTTCAGTGGCTCTGTTAGTGTTTTTTTTTTAAATAAAATGATAGATGATAGTGTGGCTCTGTTAGTGTGGTTAAGACTTGTCACTTTAAATTTAGTGGCTCTGTTAGTGTTTTTATCATTTTATTTAAAAAAAAAACACCAACGTAGATTTTAACACCTCTTCTCTGACTCTGAGTTTTCCTTTTATAATTTATTTAAAAAAAATCACTGTGTATGGACTCTGGAATCCATAACAGTTCATTGAGTCCCTACAGGCTACAAGATATATGATCATAAAGGATGGTATTGGTCATACACAAAGGCCAGTCTAAGGCATAATTTTCAAAAGAGAGGATTGTGCTGATGATGGTGAAATATTACCCATAATATAAACTAAGCAGCTAAATAAGGGAAGCAACTAAATAAATTATAAGAGTCAACTGTCAAGACAAAGAATGGAGGCAACTGAATAAGACAAAGAATCGTATGTCTGTTAGTGTTCCAAATTGTACAGCCAAGATGATAAGTAGCTAGGGTGGACATTGTATATATATACTCCATACCGTTAGAAGTAATTAAATTATTAATATACATGGGTAATTATTAACAAGTCCACGTGTAAGTATTAGAATGTTGCTAGGGTCTTGCATCGTGGAAATTGGATAGTGGCTTTAAGACGTTTGAAGGGAGCTTCATGACTACTCGTTTGACTAGATTTAAGGATCTAAGAAACGAACTAGGCGAGCTCCATGACTAGTCATTTGAGTAGAATTAAGGATCTAGCAGACCAACTAGTTGCAGTCATTTAACTAGAATTAAGGATCTAAGTTTTTAACAAACCACCTAGTTGCAATCTGTGTGGAGATGAAAAAGAGGAATTGGTAACAATCTCTTTTAATAGTCTGCTCGGGTTGTATAGTATTAAAATTAGGAGTAAGACATTAGGATTTGTTAATTATACTCAAAACAAAACAGACATGAGTATGCAGTAAGCGATGATAAATATTAAAATTTAAAAACCTGAGTTCGAGGTCGACAGGAGTTGGAGGTTGGATTCGTCGGTGGGGTCTGCCGCCTGCGTTCTGCTTTGTGTCTGCTGCTCAAACAAAGAAAACGCCAAAAGTTAAAACTTGAAACCCTCGCTATCTGCTGCGCGCGATGAGGAGTTTGTCGAGTTTGTCGGTAGTGAGTGGCCCGTGGGGTAGGGGAATTTTTATAAGTAAATTGATATTAAAAAATACTAAAATCGCCAGTTGTGGGATGGATCCGGCCCACCAAAACGCAGCTGCTGCAGCACAATCCACGGATCCGTTTCACTTTATCGAGATCCGTTTCGGATCAGGCGGATCCGTTTCCAGTCTTCACGGCGACGACGGCAAGGCGGATCCCTCACGTATCCGGATCCGGATCCGGATCTGAACCGCGGATTCGTGGATCCTTCATCCTCAGCAGGCGAATCCGGTAACACAGATTGTATTTCCTTGTACCTCCTACGGGAGATTATACTGATGTAATTACTCATGTAAACCCTAGAAATAATCAATGTAAACCCTGGGGAAAGAATACACAAGAAAAGAGTAAAAATAAAATTGTTTTGTATTTCCCCAAGGTAGGTAGGCCCCAGTCAGACTGTCAAGTCTGTTGATTAAGTTGCCATTGATGCCAACTGTTGAGTCCTTGGTGCCCCCTGTGAAGTCCCTGCGGATTAGTGTTTCGTTTGTTTCAGAGGAGCCCTTTTGACCTTGTCCAAGCCCAAGCTTGAATCCCTTGGAAGCCTTGGAACAATGACAAAATCCCTGGTTATCCATTGACTTGCTCAAGTGCCCTTAAGTTGTATCTTGGTCCCATTTGAGTCCATTTTCGAGTTCCTTACTCATGGTTGATCTTTGGTTACTAGTCTTTGTGCTGCTTGTTATGCTTGTACTTGTTTTGGTCTCTTGATTGGTTGTTTGATGGATGATGTGGTTCATGTGTGTAAAGCCCTTGATGTGTTGATGGTGAATCCCATTGTTTGCATTGGATAGTCTTGAGTTTGTTAAGTTCTTATGGGGTCCTTGAGTCCACAAGCTTAGATATTGATCATCTTACATGTGGAGACTTAGGTCTTGGAACCCACACTTATGGTGGTATGTTGGAACCCATTATTGTGGGGTGCTTGGTGTCCTCTAAAGTTTAGGTCTTGAACCCACATATATGGTGGTTTGATGTTCTTTGGACTCCATATGGTCATTGGCATGTAGTATCCTTGTGATCATGCATATGAAGCCCATAAAGTGTTGCAAACTAGCGGTGAGGTCTTTGTACCCCTCTTTTGGGGTGTTGGTACTCTTATGCATAGTGGAAAAAATCGTCGATTTTTCGGCAATGTCCGATTTTGTTTGGCTGCCGATTTTTCGGCCTGAAAAAATCACAATTTTTTCAAAAAATCAGATATCGCAAAAAATCGGCAAAAATCGAGAAAGATCGGGAAAAATCGGCAAATGGGGGAAAAGATCGGTAGGCAAAATTTGACCCTATTGAAGTACAAAATTTGCATTTTTTAATGCTTGCCGCGGTTTGCCGATTTTTTCGCTGATGTTGCCGAGAAGATGTTTTCTGGACCTTCGCCGATTTTTTGTCGATGCCGATTTTTTTCACTATGCTCTTATGGTGATGAATATTTATAGTGGAACCATTGGATATGTTTTTAATGATATGGGGACCTTGAACCATGATGATGTATGGTCCTATATGTGGTTATATGGCTATTGGGATGTAGATGGAGGTAGAGCCCACATACGTGCCTTGATATGTTGAAGAATACTTTGAAGAAGACTTTGAAACTCTTGTAGTTGGTGGTATGGTCTTTGGCACCCTCGTGTGGGGTTTCTGATGTCCTGCACAAATTGAAGAATTTAAGGGAATTAGACCAATAATTTGCACATAAACCCATCATAGGGAGATAGTCTTCTTCAAGACATTTCCGTTGATATGTGGAGCATCTTCTAACTCCTTACGGTTGAAGAGATATGAATTTTTGAAGTTGGGGTACCCCACCTTTTTGGGTGAGCCGACCAAACAAACTAGAATTTAATTATTTGTAATTTTGAATTGCATATCGGCCCAAGGTAATAATTTTTCTCCACAACCTATATAAATAGAGTATCAAACATTTCATTTGTCCTTCCTTCATCAATTCTCTTAAGAATTTCGCACCTCTTGTAGAAAAGTGCGAAATTTTGTGATAGAATTTTTTTTGGGCATCTTCACTAAAATTGGCATAACTTTCTCATAAGGAATCGGAATTTCAAAATTCTTGGCTCATTGGAAAGCTTGTTACGAGGGCTGTATGATGACGGGATCTAGAGTTTCTTTTAGTTTTTCTACTTTTTCTTCATCTTGTGATCTTCAATAAGGTACACAAGCATCTTGGTACAGGTTGGTTCAGTTAAGTAGTATTGGCACATGTTGCCTTATGTGCATTTGGTTTGACTTAGATTGGTTGAGTTGTATGAGCAGTTGGTTTGAACCAGGTGGACTAAGTTTGGTGTGCAGACTCAGATTGACTGAGTTGGTTGATGTGAGAAACATATTTATTGGTACAGGTTGATTATACAGGTTGATGAGCAGTGTGATACAATGGATAGTGATCGGTTGATAAATAGTGATAAGATGATGAGTAGTGGTTAGTAGTGGTAGTGGTTGTGCAGTGTGGTACAGGTTGAGTAGTGTGGTACATGTTTTGTAGTGTGGTATAGGTTGAGCAGCGTGGTACAGGTTTTGCAGTGTGGTGTAGGTTGTGCAGTGTGGTACAGGTGTTGATTAGCAGGTCTGCAGGATCAATGCGATTGTGGTTCAGCAGTTTCTATCCTCTTATCAGGGTGGTAGGACAGGGCAAGGAAAGGGGGTCGTAGCCTCCTTCCGGTTGAAGTCGAGAAAACAGGGAGTTGTAGCTTCCTTCAGGTCGTAGCTTGTAAATCAGGGGGTTGTAGCCTCCTTCCAGTTGTAGTTGGAAAATTGAAGTCTTTGTAATAAGGGGGTTGTTTCCTCCTTCCAGTTATTTCTGGAAAACTATTTTAAAAAGGCTTCAGTGGTTTTCCCCCCAGGACTTGGGTTTCCACATAAAAATCTTGTGTATTCTGTTGCTATGCTTTCTATGTGATGATGATGATATGATGATGATAACAATGCTGATGATGATATAATGATAATGTGATAATGCATAATATTGAATAAGTTGTTGATTATTAAAGTTGAAAAAGTTCTAAAGACTGCACACACAGATTCACCCCCCCTCTCTGTGTCTGGTGTGTGAAACAAAGTCGACCCCAGTAAATTTTCACTTGGAAAATCAGTATAAATATGATGCGCCCATCATTATTTCATCTACTCACAGCGAGTTGCTCCAGTAAAAAAAGGTGCGCTACTGCAGTCAAGGAGAATGTTTTTCCGGGTTGTATCTTAGAGAGACATTTTCTCTCTCTTTCTTCTTCTCTCTGTTCTCAAGAGTTATTACCTTTATACGAAGGTTTGCTGGGTTTTTCTCGATTAGGTTTCCTAGGATAAATTCTTGTGTTCTTTGCAGTGTTGCAAACATCGGTGCGGTAAAAAAATTGGTAAGGTCCAGGAAACATCATTTCGGAATATCTCGATAGCATATCGACAAACATCAACAAATTTACAAAATAAAAAAATATTTTTTTTTCAATTTTTTAAATCTCGAGAAAAAATCGGGAAAAATCGAGGAAAAATCAGCAATATCTCGGGAACAAATCGGCTTAGAAAACATCGGCAATATCTTGGGATAAATCGGGAAAAAATCGGTGATATCTCGGGAAAAAATTGGCTCAATGTTTTGGTATTTTTTGAGAAAAAATCGGCGAGCTGAAAAACTTGCGATTTTTCGGCCGATGTTTGCAACAATGGTTCTCTGTTTCTGTGCTTTGTCTTTCTTATAGAGATCTTATTGTTTATTTGCAATTAAGTTATACTGCTATAATCTTGTAAAAACTAACATGGTATTAGAGCAGTTTTAGAAGAGGCCATTGTCGGAAGCTAGGGTTTGACCTTCTTGTTAAACTAGCAGCAATAAGGAAAGTCTTCCTGCATGCATGTGTCCTTGCATGCAAAATACTTAAATTAGGAAGCCAATTGTATTTAATTACTTTTCCTAAGTTTACTTTGGAAAATAATTAAAGTGATCTAATTGTTTATTGACTTTAAGTGAAAGTGAAATTAGGGTTTTCGCTTTACCTAAAGTTATAGAAGAAAGGTCAATTGGTGGACAGGACACACACACTTGTATTCCGACAGAGACAAGATACAGATAGGGAGAGAAAGTCACATAGAGAATTTAGTTGGGAAGACAGAGGAGCGAGCAACAGGATCACCGGGTTGACAGGTAGGACAGAGCCCGCAAGGATCGACAAGCAGGAGCTGCAGAGGGAAGCCGTACAAGTCTGTATGGATTCCGTACAACTGTCGTACAAATTGTACGAATCCGCACATGTAGGAGGCCGTACAACTGGGCTGTACACTCACGCAGAAGGGTGTTGAGGTTTAGCTGGGGTTTTGCCCAATGATTCTGCTGGGTACTGCATTCGCCAGGTTTGGGTGAATTTGCAGTGATTGTAACCGTTCCATATTTTCTCATAATAAAATCTATATTTGATTGTTGCACCGATTTTCCCATCTTGGGTTTTTTTCGGGGGTTTCCATACCCAAAATAATAGTGTCAATATTGTGATGTGATGTTGTGATTTATTTCTCAGTTTTATATTCCGTTGCATATTGTAAAAGATATTCATGTGTGGTTATTAGTAGAGATTTTGAATGCATTGTTCAACGCTAGTTTGAATATTAAAGGAAAATTTACACTTCCAAGGCCTTTTGTCATCACTTCAGCAATACGAGTTGTGAAAACTTTGCTTTAGGTAAGGCACATCTTTTGGTGAAAGAAAAACCAAATTCCCAGAAGTTTCAATTTTTTGACTGCGAAACACTGTGAGATATTGTGGGAAGAAACTAAGGAATCAAGTTTCAGAGGTTTCCCACCACTGTTTTGGCTTGACCTCACCTTTCCTCAATTCGCTTTGATAGGGTGCATCTATCAGTGATGTCAGTTTCACTAAATTCCAATTTTTTTTTGACCTAACTCCTGCTAAGGTTTCTGGTTCAGACCTACATACAAGATGATTGGAATGAAGGTTGAAGATCGTCTTGATGGGACTACAAGCTTCATATCCTGGAAGCCTAGGGTTCTTCTCATCCTAGAAGAAAATGATCTCTTGAAGTTTGTGAATGAGAAAGGTCCAGAACCAGAAGCGGAAGAAGACAAGTCTCAGTGGAGGAAGTGTGATGCAAAAGCAAGAAGGATTCTGGTGGACTTAGTCAAAGATCACTTTGTTCCGCAAATCTCAGAGAAGAAGACATCTAGGAAGATGTTCCAGACCTTGAAGAAGTTATTTGAACACAGTAGCATCAATGTGACTCTCACATTGAGGAACCAACCTGTCAAATATGAAGATGATTAAGTCCGAATCTATTGCCTCATATTTCATGAGGATCACCGAACTTCGGAACAAGATAAGGTCTAGTGGAGATAACATTGAAGAAAAGGATCTTGTCTTACCACTCTAAATGGTCTTCCAACATCTTGGGAGTCCTTCATTGAAACCATAAGTGGTCGAACCAAGCTTCCCAAATTTGACAAGTTATGGGCAGATTACAGTAAGGAAGAAACAAGTATTGTAGCAAGGAAAAGTCTCCATGGTTCTCAAGTTGAGGAGAATCAAGCCTTCATCACTCATGCCAAGAAAGGCAAGGGAAAAGGAAGGAAGTTTCACAAACATAAGCACTAAGCTAGGAGACCAAGTTCTTCTCCAGATCGGAGGGAGAAGAAGAAGGATTTATCGTGCATACAATGCCATAAGTGCAAGAAATATGGTCACTATGCAAACAAGTGTTTTAGTACAAACAAGAGGAAGCCTGAAGCCTCAATCGTTGATCTTGATGAAGACAGTCCTCACAAGAAGTCAAGGAATGATGACCGTTTAGAGTTCTTCTTCTAGTACTCTCCATGCTGAAGATACGAAGATCCAAACTGTGATGATCTTCTAGCAAGCATATGAAGATCAACGGACTCTGGTAGTGGAGGCCCATTAACAAAACAACAAAAGATAAGTATTTGATTTTACATGCTTTGGTAGATTAGATCTGGTTGCTTTGAATATGTTTTACGATCTACATTCCTAGATTCAAGAAGTTGTTGAGCATGTGATATAGTTCCTTTATTGATGGACAATAGGCTTATGTAGTATTTGCTATGCACATGATTGTTTAAATAGCCTGTCATGCTGCACAACCCCTCTTGGATGACACCTGTGTTACATTTTTATCGTTTAATCAACATGATCAAAACCATAAAGGAGAAAACCCCGCAACTTCCTCAGAGATAGAATGAGCACCAATAGCAAAAGTAAAACCCAAAAGTACAAAGATGATCTCCGACAACTGTTCTCTCTCTCACTTGTGCGAGCTACTCCTCTCTCACTCATGTGCTATTGATGAGTGAGTGTGTGTGTCAAATAGAGAGTCTCACTCTTTATTTATACTTAATTTCCACTTGACTTCTTCCCTACAGGGCCAACTTCTCTAGGAGAGTCTAATAACCCTAATATAACTCAACTAAGGGGTCTAATGCCCCGCCATACAATGAAGGGTTAACCTCAATGACTTTACATGACTTAATTATATTAATGACTCTGTCGATTGGAGGAACAAACATCTCCGTCAGGGTACAATATGAAATATACAAGCGAATACATTCCGAAGTTACAAATACATCAACACTCCCTCTTAACTAGGAAGGTATTCTCTTGACACAGTTCATCAACACAAGTCTTCGTCACTAGATCATCATCAAAGCTGGATCATCATCGTCACTGCTGCTGCTATCTCGAGCAAATGGTGTTATCTCTCAAATCTACTCGTCATAGGAAGTTCTATAGAGCCACCCCTTTTTCATGCTGGATGTAGGTCTAGCCTCCATGTAGGTCTTCATCATCTCTGCAAGCAAGCCATTAAGTAGGTACATCCCAGGACTTATTATATGCCTCTTGCAAAACCTGTAGGATCTCCCAGGACTGATTATATGCCACTGCAAAACCTGAAGGAGCATCCCAGGACTGATTACATGCCTTGCAACACCTGTGTACCCTACTATTACCTCATCATCTTCAGTTCATCTCGTCGTCACACGGAGCACAACCCAGATACACATAACACAACACTTACATCCATCGGCATGGGAGGACAAACCTACCACCATCCGAGAAAGGCTCAGCATTTACATCAACGACCATGGGAGGACCAACCTACCACCATGTCGGAAAAGCTCTAGCACTTACATCAACAACCATGGGAGGACCTAGCCTGCAACCATGTCGGAAAGGCTCCATCACTTACATCAACGACCATGGGAGGACCTAGCCTGCCACCATGTTGGAAAGTCTCCAGCACTTACATCAACGACCATGGGAGGACCTGGCCTGCCACCATGTCAGAAAGACTCTAGCACTTACATCAATGACCATGGGAGGACCTAGCTTGCCACCATGTCGGAAAGGCTCATGTGTATCTGCGTCTTTCGGACTCATCACTTCCCCTTGGAAGGAACCTCAATCTGAAGAACACCAAGCTTCTCTCTGAAGTACTCAAACTTCACTCTGGCTAACGACTTGGTCAATACATTGGTTATCTACTCGTTCGTCGCAACATACTAGAGCTTCACTACTCCTCTCTGCACCATATCCCTAATATAGTGGTACTTGATCTCGATATGCTTCGACTTGTCATGGAACACTGTGTTCTTAGACAACTTCACACATCTCTGGTTGTCGCAATATATATAAGTAGCATCTAACTGGAGATCAACCAAATCAGAAAATAGCTTCCTCAGCCATACCGCCTCACAACTAGCCGAACATGCTGCGGCATACTCTGCTTTGGCTGTACTCAGTGCCACACAGGACTGCTTCGTGCTAAACCAAGAGATCACACCTAATCCCATACTGAAGCAGCACCCTGAAGTGCTCTTCCTATCAATAGAACAACCTGCCCAATTCGAATCCACATCACCCTCTAGGTTAATCTTCTGATTCGCCTCATACTTGAGCCCATAATCAACTGTACCCTTCAGGTACCTCAGAATATGCTTTGCAGCAATTAGGTGAACATGTCTCGGATCCGTCAAGAACTGGCTCAATGTGTTCACAGCAAAGCAAATATCTGGTCTCGTATTCGTCAGGTACATCAAGGATCCAATCATCTAACAATACATTGTGGCATCAACAGACTTTGATGAAGCATCACTCAATAGCTCTAGGTTCGATGCCATAGGTGTGGCCATGGCCTTGCAGTCCATCATCCCGAACCTCTTCAGGATTTCTACTGCATACTTCCCTTGTTGAAGGAAGATTCCATCTGCACTTTGCCACAACTCCATGCCTAGAAGGTAGTGGATCATACCCAAGTCCTTCATCTCGAACTCGGTATCCCAGCTACTATATATGTGATAACATCTGGCTCTCGCTGGGACAAGTGCTCTGCTGAAAAGAGCGCTTGAGAACCTCAGAATCTCTGGTCCTCGTACTCTGCTTCTCGCATCCACAATCAATCCTTCCAGCTCAGCAACCGCTACCAAAATGTCACTGACTACCTGTAGCATGTCCAGAGTTATACCAAACTCACAGATCGGTCGTCAGAACAATATGTGGATAAACTAAAATACTGAAAGGAAGCATGCATAAACTGGAAAAGCAGAAAGTAAATCTAATTTATAACCATAACTTTTTAAGAAGAGTTTGATTTTTTATGGTGCAAGACTGGAAATCCAAACTATACTAAGAGCTTCAAAAGCGAGCTTTAGGCAAAGATGCTACACTACTGCCTAAAAGGCTTATTTCATCCTACCTACCCTAGGCTTATTTAGACAAGTGTTAGGTAAAATCATAAATCCAATGCAACCACTTGCTGAACGAATCTATTGAACTTTCTTTACAATTAATGATACAACAAATCAAAATGGCTTGTAAGTAATGTGAATGAAAAATGAAGCCATTATAACTTGTTGTTTGAAAATCAAAAGAAGATATGGATAAAGAGAAAAGAAATCATGCCAGGGATGAGATTGATTGTTGCAAACTTCTTCCACCCATAGATCGATAGGATCATAAAAGGTATGCAAATTCGTTTTTGATGGAAGAAGACAATATGATTCATGACTCGGCCACTCCAAACAGTTCTTTGCTTTCTCCTCTACCCTACTAGGAGATTCAATTCTATTCATTCCAGAAGAAATGGGAGAATCAAATGGGGACAAGTTGTAATGTAATGAAATTGTGAATGAGATCAAGCTCATTTGTTGTTTAAAAATGGAGAAAAGATGAAATTGCTCTTTATACACCTTTTCCAACCATCCATAATACAGATTTACAAATTGAAAAAATTTATTCCTTACGGATGACTAAGAAGAGCCATGAAGTGCCTTTTCCCCAATTACGTGATAATGCTTAAACTCTTGATTTGAAATTTCGAAAGTAACAACTTGATTAAAAGACAAACCCATATAAGAAGACTTGAGGAGTTGGGATGGGAGGGTGGATTGAAAATTTTCTCCCAGACTGGGAGTAATTGATCTCAGAATTTGATGAGAGGAAAAAGCATTTAAATTAATTCTAGGAGGGATTTCAAGATTCGAAAAACACATTCTGATTAAGGATTGGATGGAGAATTCTATCGATACTATCAGGACAAGGCTCCTCATTGCAATGCTCTTAATCAAGTTTACTTATAATCGTATCATCATGTGATTGTTCTTCTTTAAGCTCTAGATAAGGAAAAACATCAATAAGTTCGGTTTCAGTTTCCCTATCACTCTTATAGGCATGCTGTTCAATCACAATATGACCACAAGATTGCTCTTCAATAGAAGTTTGATTGATTTCATCAAAGTCTGAATCCAGATTCAGATCTCTTGAATACTGACTCAAATTATCGTCAATTAGGCAATGACTATGGAGTTGATCTTTTAAAGGCTCTTCAATGACCTCACCAATGGAAGGTTCAACTAAAAATGTTTCTTGATGGTGCATGTTAGGTTCCCTTCCATGGATTAAATCTAGGATTTGCTCTGTGACTGCTTCAGGTAATAATAACAGAGTATCTCGTATGATTTGATTGATATCCCTCTTAGTTTCAACATGAGGTTTTGAAACATTATTCTTGAAGTACTCTGTAACATTCTTATGGATTGCAGGCACGCTCATAATTTGGAACATATCAGGTGAGGAATGGTCCAATTTAGAAAGCACATTGTCAATATATTGATTATCAATGGCACAATCATTGCTAGATTGACACTCTAAAATTTTATTAGTGTTCCTACTCCAACTATCAATTAACAAATCTATGAACATGTCATACCTAGTGATGGATCCTGGGGCTAAATGATGAAACCATAGTTGAACATCCCCTTGCAAGGATTCTCCTAAGGCTCGCATATAAACATCTTCATTGTTTGCACCTCTAGATCCCATGTAATCCCACAGAATATCCAGATGACTTTCAATAGATATATCCTTATTTCCATTGAATCGGGGCATCCTCCTAGTGTAATCGTTTGGCATAGGATGAGGTGCCCTCGATATTTCAGAAAAGTCAAAAGGAGACTATCTGTCTTGTTTTCTAACAACTCTGGTTACTTGGCTATAAGAATTTGACTGGGACTAACTTCTAGGTTCATGTCGACTTACAGGTCCACTCGGGATGGTTGGTAAATCTTTGTTGCATGGGTGAGGTAGTTGGTGGGTATCATAAAGATTGTGATAACTAGATTCATACCCATAGTCATGCTCGAGATCATCCTCATATCCGTAGTTTGACCTCCATCTATCCCTATCGTTTATTTCAATCACATTGTTGGTTAATTCCTTCATGTGCCTGAAGAATACATTTGAATTCATTATGATTTATGGGATGGGTTCACTTCTCAGTGGAGTCGCCAGGTGAACGAATTGCTGTGTTCACCAATGGATAATGTTGGAGGAGAGGTGAGGTATGTCGAACCAAGGTAGGCCTTTACCTCCCCGATAACGACGCCAAAATGTTATCACCAACCTTGTAGTTGCTTATGTAGGGTGGATCCAGGATGGATGGCAGAGGGACAAGCAACTAAGGAGGCGGAACCAAGACTTCCTAGACTCCCAAATGGATGGTTGTCACGCCAATCGAGGCAGCCTTCACTTTATGTTATCTTAGCCCAAGACAACAAAGGGGGAGACCCAGATCTACTCTCGACAGGAGAGATCTAACGTAGACACCAGATCAGATCAAATGGACTTGAGGTACCTAAGGTGTAAGGTAATGGAAACCCTAGATCTATGGATGATGTCACTAGGTGAACCAAGGGTTTGGATGAGGGTTTAAGAAGTGTGAGGCTTGATCCAAAGTGGGACACAGGTGACCTATGAAGTAAATACTAGATCTGGGGTTGAGGTACTAACAACAAGTGAGGATATCCGTTGCCTTGGGAAATGTGACCAATGCAGGGAGGTCAAGGACAGGATTGGGGCTATCTAGTACTGATGGACAGACTCGATGAAAGATATGACAGAGTCAGAGTACCCGAGTCACCAAGGAAAAGTTAGATTACAAGGAAAGGAGGCCAAAGAGGGGGTAGCGCTAGAGTTGGAGATCAGTGCTTGTCAGATGATTAGGGCAATAGAGTCACTATCTGCCCAGCGTTCGAGGAGACCCACCTGGGAAATACCCAGATCTACAGACCCAGAAAAGTGTTTGGCTGGAAAAGTCAGTCTACGGGGAAAACCAGCAGCAAGGTAGGCTAGCGCTAGGGTTTGAAAAATCAATTTCTCAAATCTAGGACAATCTGGAGACCACCAGCTCAGCGTTGGAGGAGAAATGGAATGATGATGACCTGATCTACAAACCCAAGTTGGAAAAATGCCGGAAAAATCAGATCTGGGAAAAAGTCAGAAAAATGATGAGGAGCGCTAGGGTCCTGGCAGACAGTTTCTCAGATCTAGGGCCTCCTGTCAGTATCTAGCTCAACGTTGAAGGTGATTTGGAGAGAGGAGGACCCGATCTACAAACCCAAGAAGGAATTTTGCTAGAAAAATCAAATCTCAGAAAAAGTCAGAATTTCATGAGGAGCGTTAGGGTTTGAGCAGACAATTTTCTATATCTAGGGAAAACCAACCACTTTCAGATCGACGTTGAGGGTGAATTGGGGAGGGGAAGACTCGATCTACAAAACCCAGCAGTGGTTTGTCCAGAGATCGAGCGGTTTATTTTTAGTATTTTTTGGTTTTTTATTATTTATGGAATTTTTTGTAAAATGAAGAAAAGCATGTGTCAATGGGTTGAGATCCGGAAGAAAGGAACTAACCTGCAGATCTTACCTGGAGGTCCTTGTAGATGCCTTGAAGGTGATGATCCCTACTATCCCGATCAATTTGAGAAGACCTGTGTGATTTCGAAGCCCAACGTTTTGCTCCAAGTGACCAATGCGCCCTCTCTCCTGCTGCACAAGCAAACGTCAACAATATCAGATTTGCCGTATCACAAAAGAAAAGCAAGATCTACAGAAAAGTAACAAGATGCAATCATAGATCACAATGAAGCTAATGAAAACCCCTTGATACAAGACAAAGCCAATCCAAGCGAGTTGAGGATCCCCTGCAAAAACGCCCAAGATAAAGTCGACCTCCTGTAGACAAGACAATGATCCCGAAAAAAATATAGATCTCACACAAATTTCCCGAATGCTAGGAAGCAAAAGACTTTCCAATCACCATCTAAGAACACCAGATGCAAAGGAGATCCAAAAAATATCCACAAGAAAGTTTTTCTATTAATCAGATCCAAGAGCCAAAGACCCCTTACAAATGAGAATCTCTCCTTTAGATAGGAACGAGAGAACCAAAATCCTAACCACTTTCAAAATGAGTGGCTAAGATTAAAAGATATAAATGTTCTAATCAATGGTTGAGATGAGCTCAACATACAATACATGGATCGATATAACCATAAAGTACCAAAGTGGACTAGATCACCCAAAAAGAGGGTACCCCAGTCAACAATAAATAAATGAAGCACATGGTGGGTCCATGGCGCGTTAACTAACTCCCTCTGGGTGTTCCCATGGCACAATAAAATAATATAATATTTTAATTTTTTGACTTTGTGCCTCTTTGAGGAAATCGTGAGCCTCCCAAAAGCTCCAGAAAATAATATAAAAATGCCCAAAAAATAGGTGTAGGCCCAATCAGGTGCTGCAACTGCTGGAGAAGGTGCGGAGGACATCACTCTCATCATCATGACTCATCCCATGTCATTTCCTTGCCTTAGTAGCCCAAATCGTTTTCTTCAATAACCATTTAATCATTTTTTAATCTGCCTCAGGAAACGTGAACTTGCCAAAACAACCTCCTAAGGTGCCTGTGTTGTCCAACTGAGCCCACCAGGTTCTTTGGAATGGGGGTACTATGGTACAATCAAGTGGCTGCACCCCCTATGCCCCATACAACGCCTTAGGAGATCCAATAAAAACATCTCTCTGCTCAGACACATCATCCTGTGAAACAAAACTGCATCAGAAGGGTAAAATGAGCCTGACCATCTTTGCAAGTGCCCGGAACTGAAAATAAGCTATCTCACTAGATTCAGAGAGTCGAAATCCATCTAGGGTGTATACTCATACCCTTTCTAGGTCTCTTCCTGATCATCAACAATATCCAATAGACAATATAATCACCTGTAAATGACTAGATACCAGTAATATAACTCAGACTGTCATCCATCTGCTGCAAGTGTTACAAGGCTAAGACATGCTCTACAAATCATTTAAGTAACAATCATAACAAGTCGCAATCACCTCACTGGTGGTACATCAACCAAATACATATATAGGGTTTTATTTATTATTACTCAGACCAGACTTTCAGGACTATACTCACTTCATAGTTGTAGTCAATTTGCTAGTGAAGGGTGAAGGCTAAAATTTACAGGGTTAGGACAAGGGATGACTACCAATTCAACATTGTGACACTTCAGATATGGAAAGGGAATACTCACTATAACCATGTGCCGGACAAACAACAACACAGGGAATGGCAGTGCCTCACAAATGGTTGAGTTGTTCAGAGAGTGTTTATTCAACTTAGGCATCATGTCTACATCAAGTTTGATCCAGGTCCATTGGGATCATCAATTTTATTTCCATGGACTTTTTGGCCTATATGACCCTTTGGGATTTCACCAGCGCTTAAAAGCACAACTAATTGTAGCTTTCATCAAGGACATATTCAAATTTATAAGGTCAACAATATTCGGATATAACATATATTTAACCATTTCTTTTGGGACCTTTTCTTATACACTTCGTGGGGTATTTTAGCATTTCATTGCTCTTTCCCTTTACTCACATATGTTAAGAAACACATTCTAGAGTTTACAATTTCCGTGGGCGCATATATAAATATTTCCAATACAAGTAATACATGAGCTTTCAGTTTTAGCCAACAACATCTCAAGTGAGCAAGGGAAGTTCTGCACAGTGCCAAACATTGGGACAACCGACCATAATGATTTAGGCATACAATCCAACTTACCAAAGGAAAGTTCTGTCACCAACTCAGAGCCGAGACACAATATAAACAGGGAGGTTTGTCCAACAAAGGTTCTAGCGGGGAAAGGTCCTCCATGCCACATGTCAAGTAGTAAGTCGGGTTAAAACAAAACTAGAAGGAAATGGATGGGAGGAGACAATGAACAATGAAGCCAACACTAACAAGCCAGAGGTATGGTGGGAATGACTACCTCTATTCTCCCTAGGGAGGGTAAAACCAATGAGTATAGATCAAGAATTTCTAAGTCTAAGTAGGGACATCAATACATAATACAAATACATCCAAGTCCATATATTTATGACCGCCAGATCATGACACTAAATGCTAGTTGCGCCGAGAGGCGCTCTACAGCCCAGTATGGGGGAGATCTTGTAACGTTACATGACGTTATGTAACGTTAGATAACATTACAAAATAATAAAAAATAAAAATTTAATTATTCGTTAAAATAAATGTCGGCCAGAAAAACAACCTAATATGGGAGAGATGTTGTAATGTTTCTACCTAACAAAACAATAAAAAAGTAAAAATTTAATTATCCGCAAAAAAAAATGTGGGTAAAAAAGGAAACACAATATGGGGGAGATGTTGTAATGTTCCTACCAAACAAAATAATAAAAAATAAAAAAATTGAATTATCCGCTAAAAAAATGTTGGCCTTGCACATGGTTTTAAAACCATTTGCAAGACCTTCTAAATAACCCATTGTTTTACTGTACATGGTTTAGGAGGGCGTTGCACATGGTTTTAAAACAATGTGCAAGGCCTCCTGAATAACCCATGGTTTTATTGTACATGGTTTAGGAGGGCCTTGCAAATGGTTTTAAGACCATGTGCAAGGCCTCCTAAACAAGCCATAGTTTTAGGAGGGCCTTGCATATGGTCTTAAAACCATGTATGGGGAGATGTTGTAATGTTCGTTCCTAACAAAATAAAAAAAATAATAAATATTATATGTAGGCCATAAATAATATTAAACATTAATAATAAAAATACTATATGTGGACCTTAAATAAAAATATGTGTCTTTTGGTTTGAATCAAATCAATGGCTATATATAGGACATGCCAAAGTTGATAGCTCATTGAGTGCAATACTTAAAAAGAGGTTTGCACCTCGAGAGATTGATCCCTCTCGACGCTTGATAGAGCCCAGGATTTGGATCTACGCTGGTATATGTCACAAAGATGAGTATAAGAGCAATGATAACCATAACACAATATAATAAATGCAGAGTCATAACCATGCGAATAATCTATTTGAACCATCATCTGTCCAATGAGAAATATTGATACAAATCTGGGCATCACTAACTCCTCTCCAAAATGACTAAATGGCTACATTAGTCCTCAAATCTGAGTGTCCTGAGTCTCGGTCCTGACATGGGAGAGTACTATAGTCCACTAACAAAATAATAATCCGTCAAAACTGCTCATCTCATCATCTCATATGTAAGAGATCTGGCTGAAAAATTGTACTGTATCCGAAAAATAAAATATGGTAGCTCGGCTACTATATATGTGATAACATCTGGCTCCAGCTGGGACAAGTGCTTTGCTGAAAAGAGCGCTTGAGAACCTCAGAATCTCTTGTCCTTGACTCTGCTTCTCGCACAATCCTTCCAGCGCAGCAACCACTACCAAAATGTCACCGACTACCTGCAGCATGTCCAGAGCTATACCAAACTCACAGACCGATCGTAAGAACAATATGTGGATAAAATAAAATACTGAAAGTAAGCATGCATAAACTGGAAAAGCAGAAAGTAAATCTAATCTATAAACATAACTTTTTAAGAAGAGTTTGATTTTTTATGGTGCAGGAAAAGAAACGGAAATCCAAACTATACTAAGAGCTTCAAAAGCGAGCTTCAGGAAAAGATGCTACACTGCTGCCTAAAAGGCTTATTTCATCCTACCTACCCTACTCTAACCAATTTAGACAAGTGTTAGGTAAAATCATAAATCCAATGCAACCACTTGCTGAACGAATCTATTGAGCTTTCTTTACAGTTAATGATACAACAAATAAAAAATGGCTTGTAAGTAATGTGAATGAAAAATGAAGCCATTATAACTTGTTGTTTGAAAATCAAAGAAAGATATGGATAAAGAGAAATGAAATCATGCCAGGGATGAGATTGATTGTTGCAAACTTCTTCCACCCATAGATCGATAGGATCATAAAAGATATGCAAGTTCGTTCTTGATGGAAGAAGACAATATGATTCATGACTCGGGCACTCCAAACAGTTCTTTGCTTTCTCCTCTACCCTACTAGGACATTCAATTCTATTCACTCCAGAAGAAATGGGAGAATCAAATGGGGACAAGTTGTATTGTAAAGAAACTGTGAATGAGATCAAGCCCATTTGTTGTTTAAAAATGGAGAAAAGATGAAATTGATCTTTATACACCTTCTCCAGCCATCCATAATATAGATTTACAAGTTGAAAAAATTTATTCCTTACGGATGACTGAGAAGAGACTGTAAACATCCAAATAATGGCCATATGTGTGTTGTGTCGAAGCATTGACTAAAACATGCCTACATTATTGGATAAATTATTGTTGATACATTGATTATGAATTGTTGCTAACCATGTAACAGATTTAACTTATAGGGAATGCCATGATCTACAAGGACAAGTGATCGCATTGATATACAGATGGATCAGAAGCGAAAAGCTTCTAGAAGCATGACTCTCAGACCCAGAATGATCTCATGTAGAGATTTGGTGATTATAAGCGGAAGGCTTTTACGGATGTTGGTTTATCTGCTACTTCAACAATTATGGAAAGTCGTTTCTTTCCAGTCAGAGTCGTAACAAATAGATTATCGAGGACAAAATTTACTCAGCCGATTTCTGTGAGACAGAGGGAGTTATCTCTCAAAGAAGAGGATCCTGGTCTATTGCATATGATAGAGACTTGATGAAGTCTTCCAAAGTCAAGGAAGAACAAAGTTAAGATCTTGAGCAGATCGAGCATAATAACGGTGACTACACTGATGACATTGCTTTCTTGATTCAGATAAGACAATTGAAGGATCCTTGATGAACCTGATTGTCACTAGGATGGATACTTACTTTGTATCTTTGGCTGCCCATTCTACATTCATGTGCCCAAGGATAAAAGGAGGAAACTAGAACCTTCTGGCAAGAAGGGAACATTTGTGGGATACAATGAGTCTTCAAAGGCTTACAGAATATACATCCCAGGATCAAGGCAGATCGAGGTCAGTAGGGATGTAACCTTTGAAGAAGAAATGGCTATACGAAAAGGAAAAATGATTTGATGCAGAGATTGATGATGATGAAGAGATGAGATCATCTCCCCCTCTAGAAGTTAAGAGGGAGTATGAGGAAAAGAATGAACTGATTGATTCCGTTGATCCAGTTAAGCCAGTTGATGCTCCCACATATATGGCAGTAAGCCAAAAAATACCTAGATGGGCACAACAAACATTGCAAGATGCTGAGGGGCACGAAGCTCCACACATAATCCATTGAGAAAGCACTGAAACAACCGCTGCTGCTATATATCATGGGCACTGTAATAACCTCTGCTTTGGGTCATGAAAACGGCTAACTCAGTCACCGAATTAGGGGTCATGAGGCTTAGTCATGGCATAGAATTGGTTAATCTGGATGCTCTGGATCTACTGAAAGTGGGAGATCATCAACTAGTGGCTCATCCTCTGCTGATATCGTAGTAAAGGATTGGCTCAAAGAACTGCTCAAGACTGCTCCGGAACAAAAAGTAGCTCAGCTACTTTATATGTGACAACAAGTCTATTTTGGTTGATGACGTTACCTTTTGCTCACAAGGCCTACAGGTTTACTGGGGGGGATGTTGAGGGATTTTCACCATTGTTGGGGTTAGATGGGGCATGGCGACCCCCTCCCCCTGCTCACTCCACCTTTCAGAGTGAAGTTTCCTACTTAGTTTTAGTCATTTTAGTAGTTTTGGGTAAACTATGGGAGAAAATGCCCCAAATTACCCACATATATTATTGTTTTATGTTATCTTATGTTATATTTTTACATTGAAAGCCTTGTTGAACGAGATAAGATTATTCCATCTTACGATGCTAACGACGAAGATTGGGTTAACCGTTTTGCTCTTACATTTGATGATGAAGTACCTCGGGATGTGGGTCCTTAACAAATTTCACTTCTCAAAACTTAAAGCAGAGTTCATCATTCATATTAAGCTACTAAGTACATCAACAGTCATTAATCAATCATGTCATCAACATAGTTCATAAGAGACACATCACAAAACAAGTATAGAAACTTTATTTATAATATGGTATGAAGTACAATGGAAGACCTTAACCTTCGTGATTACATCAACACCAACTGACTAAAGAGCACCAAGTCCATCAACAAGGCCTAGCCTGGTTTTCTTAGCTCCAATTAAGTAGAGGTGCAAGACCCAACTTGCCTTCACATATTGATCACTGCCATCAACTCTGTCATGTCAATCTGATGTCATCATCTTGTCTATCTACTGTAGTTGTCAGTTGCTTCTGCTGTGGCAATCACTTCACTCAACCAAAGTCAACTTAATCTGGGTTAGAGCTAATTCAATGCTCTTTTGTAAATGCTCCAACCAATCAATTCAGGTCATTGAATAAATTTAGAACACAATCAACTTATGATAACCGTGGATATTTGTCTTCGCATGTAAACTATCACCTACATAGAACTCCATGAATTCTTACTTCACCTTTTTATAATATTTCACTTTTGTCTTCACTCAACTAAATATAAATATATTTAACTTTTTGGTACTTTTAAAACTTGGAAATAATACTCGAATACATTCGATCCTTTTTAACTTTTTTATTATATATAAACTTCATATTCTTTTATTGAAAGGTCATGATTGTAAAAAATGATGGCGTTCAACTTTAATAACGTTTAGCCTGGTGGCTACCATGAAGGATTTGTTTATGAGTGCACATCCTTTGTTTAGTGGTAAATTAACTTTGGGTATCGGCATAATTCAGGGGTGTTTTTAACTTTAAACGAAGAAGCGCTTAACCGGTTTAATTTTCCGTAAGGGGGATTTATTTATTTTTAATTCCTCCACTTCATGACTCCTTTACGTAATGTCGCGTTAATCTTCACAACCGTAGCAATGACGGTTAATAGGAAGGATATTCCCCAGTTTGATAGCCACGATTTTGACAACAATGAATTCCAGGAACATTGATTTATTTTGGGAACGGACAGGACTTCTCATCAGGGATCAAATTTGAAGGGTGGGTCTTAATTTCAATTGGAAGGGCATTTATTCTCTCAGTCCTTCATAGATGAAGGGCAATAAAAATATTTGTCCTTTAATTGACAAGTATTAATTAACTAAACCTTTTCACCAAAAAAAATGCAAAAAAAAATATTGTTTTTTCAGCGCTTGTTGTGAAAGCATACATGTATGTGATGGAGGGGCCTAAGTCAATTGAATCCTTGCAACTCACTGTATGTCTGAGTCTCAACACTCCTTTTAAATTGAACCAGAATACCAAAAGAAGTTTATTAATGGCTAGATTTGAGGAAGTTATAGGTGTGTGTAATTAAGTGCTTGGGGCTCTAAAATTTGTTGTGTTTTGTACCAGTCCACGGTTCACTGAATCGATAGTCATCGGTAGTGTTAACACCGGGATTGAGCCCATAGGTTGGGCGGAAAAGGGTCCTCTCCTGGGCAACAATAGAACTGCTTTAGACTGCGCCTTTGGCCTTGCGTAGTCGGAGAGGGATCTCTTGCTTACTTTCCATCTTTACTCACGTAGAATATTCGATGAAGGACGGTCAGGAGGCCAAACTCTTGAATAGGACAAGTGCGTTAATGTAAGATGCAGGCGGGACTATCAGAGGAAGGAACCATTGGGCAATGGAGTCGAAGGTTCGGGTAGGGAACATATTGCATGAGGTAAAGAATGGTGTAAATTTACGAACCGAGGCAAGGTAGTCGTCGATCTTGCAATCACGAGATATTTAGCGGGTGATTAGTAGACGAGAGGGAACAGTCCATCACGCAGAGCATCTACAGGATGAATTCTGCGTAATTTTAGAAGAAACTTAAATGAATATCTGAAACAACAGACAGAGCATAACATGTATGAAATCCAAACTGTTATACACTTATTTCAGACATGAAAGAAATTAACAAACTGGAATTGAAACAGGATAAACATAATATGTAAAGAAATTACATATTGAAAGAAACAACGACACAAGAATCTCTACCTTGAAAGACAATCCTTCCTCTGCAAATTTATTCATAACACAGAGACTAGAGACTAATTACAATGGAGACCCTCAGCTCTTGAAAGTTTCCCAACCAACCTCTATCTCCCTCTATCAGGAGTATTTATACTATTTCAGCACTGAGACTATTCTCCGAAACTAAACCTAGAAACCGTTTTCAATCACAATCAAGCGTTAACAGTTTAGAGAGTGGAACTATCGCCACGATTTACAAATATTCATAATAATTATGGAGCTGTAGCGCATGGTAATGTGAACTGACAGTGCAGAGATTTCTTCATCCTGGTAATGTGAAAGCGATATCTATGTTTCCTGCTGATGATCTGTTGCCAACTTGGACCATTTCAGACATGCCTTTCTGCCTCCTTTGACCAGTCTGGCTCTTTCCATACTTCAGCAGCTTCAGAAGGTGGCACTATATAGGGCAAGTTGAAACGACCTAGAGTATGGTAATGTGAACTGACAGTGCAGAGCTTTCTTCATCCTGGTAACGTGAAAGCGATGTCTATGTTGCCTGCTGATGATCTGTTGCCAACTCGAACCATTTCAGACATGCCTTTCTACCTCCTTTGACCAGTCTGCCTCTTTCCATACTTCAGCAGCTTCGGAAGGTGGCACTATATAAGGCAAGTCGAAACGACCTGGAGATGGCTATACTCTTGAATGCTGGTCGTCGTGATAATAGCATGCGTGACACTGGGGTGAGGATCTTGTCTTCGTTTTTTAATTATCTTATCTTGTATGGGTAGGATTTTAAGCACTTCCCGCGTGGCTGTCCAGCTGGTTTTAAAGAATGTGGATTTGACCTTTCTTGCCCTTTCGCTCATTGCGATGGTGGCGCCGAGCGAATTCAGTTCGCGGCGTCTCTTTGTTTCGTGTAGACGCCAAGTTCGTCACCTTACAAACCTGAACTTCCTGCTTCCCTATTGCTTTTTCTACGTGAACCACGTGCCAGACCTATGAGCCGGGAAAGTTAGTGCCATTGGATGGGACTTTTTGCCTTAGGTTTATCACAAATGGCGTCGGGGGAATCGGCCAATTTGCCGGGAGGCAGATTACGCGTATGAACGTCCCCTCCACTATCATCTCCGCACTGGATGTGAAACTTGCAGCTTCGAGGCCTCCTCAGCCCTCCGATTTGGGGAACCTTTCACGTCCATCGTCCACGTTTCTTTACTTTTGTCGCCAATTTCTCCTCTCTTGATACAATGAGCAGCTTTAGACCGACGCGTGTTCTTACCTGTCGATTGTGATCGACCCTTCCGTGCAACTGTTGATCTGAGTGGGTCCTACCACCTCTTTGTGAATCGGGACCTTGACGTTGTCTGTGCTAGTTTAGATCGTGAAAAGAACCTCGACTGTAGATCTATTCCCTTCTTTGTTGTGACCGTTGATATTTGCAGCCGGTACCACTTTTCGCGATTTGGAATCGCGACTTTATCCGCACAAGTTTGGATCGCGAAATCAGCTAGGGCTGTAGATACGCTTTTGTTCTCATCTCCGCCGTTAGATGCTTCCGCCCTTTAACCTGTTTCGCGATTTGGGAAAGTTCCTTCTACCGAGCATGTTTGCTCAGCGAAACTGTCTTGGGCCGTCGATCGGGCTTCACCTTGATCTTGGCCTTTCATTGTTTGCTTGTTTTAACAAACTTTCGCGAATGCCAAATTTGACCATTCCTTTGCGTTTTTGGCCAAGACCACTTTCTGTTGTCGCTCTTCTTCATCGTGATCCTAGATCGTTGGTCTATGTCGCCTTTCTCTATCACTTTCGCTGCTGCATGTCTTCACCTCTGGAGGAAGCTACCATCGTAGATCGAGCTCTCTTCTTTATCTGATGGTCTAAAATGATGGAGAATGTGCATTTGATAATCTGAAGGGCATTCATATAATTTTCTAATGAGCAGGATCCTTTTGAACTCTGTCAGGCCCATAAATCAACTGTTGCAAACCGAGTGTTAACAGGTAGGAATTTAAATTATTTAATGAAAACAATTAATGTGTATAACCTCTATGCCTAAAACATTTTCCATGCTGATGCATGCCACTACCCTCTTTATTGTCTTACCAAAAGGCATGATAATGAGGAAGAAGACCTAAAATTATGGACTTCACCTTCAAAGAATGCCTTGCAATCACATTGGTAAGGAGCGATAAGAAGATCAGAACCATCCAACGTGTTAAATATTAGTTGACAGTGTTAATTAAAGACTTATAAGGTAAATTTAATATAAGACTTATAGTTGTATCTTATTCTTTGCGTCTTGACACAGTTAATATTTTATGGTTGTCTTTGGGTCTTGACCGAATTTGTATTATAAGGTGAGGATGTGCAGGCATAATAATCCTTAGTTATGGCTATGAGATGAGGATTTAAAGAGAAGAGGATGTAAAGATGAGTAATTTTTATATGTATTTTGGTAGTGCCGAGGACAAATGCTGTGGGAAACCACAAATGTTTGGAAGGACTGAGCAAGATTACATCACGATCATGGCACCCATCCAATTGAAGACTATTCTTTAGCCAACAATTGTTTTTTTAATTTTATTAATAACCATTGTTTCTCCATATCATGTGCCCAATGACACCTCTATATAGTAATGCATAAATCAACTTCTGCACAGTTTGTGATCCTAGCTACATGCCATTATTTGTATTTGCATGTCATTGAGTGTTCTTTATAGTTGTTGTGAGTCCATGATATTCATACAAGAATTAAAGTCTTGTAGAGGAGGACTTATCAAACCGGCCTTTTGAATTTCATTTTGACGAAAAAAGAGTGGACATTGGTAGCGAGGTTCACATAGGTAGTAGGCACAAATTTTTGAGTTCGTTTCGAGCCTAGTAGTAGACTAGTAGTTGTTATTTTTTGTTATAGTCGTAGTTGTTGACACATTGTCACACTTTAGATTGCAACCCCAAGTGACTCGGGAGTCAAAGTCACATCTCGATGGCTAGTTCCTCGTAGTCATCAATGATTACTGGCCATGTTGCACAACTAAGCAGTGAGTGCATGGCATGAGTGAGTAAGTGATTATAATTTATCATATTTCCAATATTTTGAATGATGAGTTGAACTTTATAGCATAGGAATTTCAACATCTTGAGAAATTTATATGGATGGATAATTTCAAATGTTGCACTTCTTTTGAAATGTTGATATAAATTATGCCCTTCTTTATTGGAAGGGTAAAATTCAAATTTTAAATTTTTTTTGAAGGACAATTTTAACTTTATAATTCTGGGAAGGGCTAGAACCCTTTGGAAGGGCTGTGAAGGGTTCAATTTTGAACGCTGCTTCTCATCGTTGTCGGCTGAGTTGGGTCCAGAATTATCCTTTAGATTTATTATAAGCCTTCCTTGATGCCATGGTTTTGTGGCGGTTCCAATAATGTAATGTATGGAATTTTTGTTTTCAACCGGGCCAACCTCTGTATGCTTTTCAACTTCACACACGTACATGCCCTCAACTTCTCCAAGCATATCAATGTTTCCATGTTTTAGCGGTCGGTCTACTTTTGAGCACAAGCTAATCTCCATCTTCGCATACCAATGTTTCCATATTTTAGCGGTCACTCTACATCTGAGCACAAGCTAATCTCCATCTTCTTCACCATATTACCGTGATGGTTTACTACAAAATATAATTCCTTTCTGCGTCGTTTACCCAAATCCTGGTCAAGACCGAGATTATAATCTATATTTTCATCACCTTTGTCATTCTTTCCCTTAGGGACTGAAAAAACCCAGTTTGGAACTTTATGATCCTCCATTAACCTTAATCGATACCCCACCCATTGCCGCCTTCCGTCGTCCATTTTCTCAAAAAGCATAAAATTATCATCATTACGAGCAGCAAGGCGATTCATTTCTCTTTCGCTAGGCACGTCTGTTCCGAGAGAGTTACTACCCTTGCACATGATCTCTTCCAACATCTCTCGTCTATATTGAGCTATAGAGGTGTTGTTGAAAAGGCCAGCCTGGATAACCTTAGCATCAATCCCTCTTTTTTGTTTTGTACGTTCACAGATTTCTTCCTCAATAGAACAAACACTAAGAAAGAAGCATGGCAAGTGGCAAGTGCGTGTGACAAGCAAACTCTTCTAAGTAAGAAGCATCTCTTAAAGGGATCTTGCTTTTTTCTAGAGGAAGACTTAACTATCATGCAGCAAGAGGAAAGAAAAAAAGAGCTGTCAAAGGTCAGAGAAGCAAGAGATGAGGGCAAAAGTGCATGGTTATACAAAGGCAAAGCTGTTATTGCTGTTTTCGGTCCTCCTTCTAAAGCAAGACAGCAAAACAACAGTCAAGAAGTGATAGCAAATCCCTTAGCAGAAAATATCGCAGCAAGGTCAGGATGGGCAAATAGGGGTGTAGACTCAACTTTGAGTCTTGTATGCCAAAGCAAATAGCAATCAAGGTCTACCCAGGTTCCCTTAAGCTTAGTAGGTTGGAACTGCAGAGGATATCCATGGAGGCGTGGACCTGGGCTAGGACCTATTGCGGAAGATAGGGACATAATATGTCTCGTGGAAACAAATGAACATGAAGGGTGCAAGACACCCCTTTTTGAAAAATATTTGAAGTTAGCAGTGTGGAACAAGGCAACAGAGCATGGAAAAGGTCACAGAGGTATCATGGTCTTAGTGAAGAAAAAGATAGATCGTTGCATTCAACTAGAAAAAGAAGACTCAAATAAACAATTTATATGGTTTAAAATATCAGAAAATGGAAATGTTATCAGAATTGCAGCATGCTACTTCGCCCCACAAGTTTCAAAAATTTACGAAAGGAGGGGGCTTGACCATAAAGACCTTTTTTCAGCATTAAAAAACGATATTGTGAAGTATTCTCAAGTAGGTGAAATCCTTCTAGTAGGGGATTTCAATGCCAGGACCTCTAGTGAACAAACTAGCATTCTTTGTCATAGGGAAGATTGCAACCCTATTTGGCTTACTGAAGAAAGAAATCATCAATGGGCAAGTACTTCAAAGGACAACAAAAGCTGCAATCTCTTTGGAGAACAGTTGCTTACCTTATGTGGAACTTTTGATTTAGTTATTTGCAATGGTTTGCCTAGATGGAAAAATTCTAGTAATTTCACCTGTAATACCTACACAATGGAGCAAGTGTAGTGGATTATGCAATTTGTTCACATGGCTTATGCGAGAAAATGGAGGAAGTTATGATTGTTGAACAGCTCTGGGATTTAAAATCTGATCACAAACCGATCTATCTAAGTCTTTCTTGGATTGATAAGCAACAGGTTGGGACAAAAAATCAGCACATTCAACAACCTCCGACAAATGGCAGGATTCTTTCGACTCAAGAAAACTGTAATATCTTTAGGGAGGCATTAGAGAGACTTTGTAAGAGGGAGGAAATTCTGTTCCAAGGCCTTAATAATCAACAGCTAACTAATTTAATTCAAAGCGCACTCACAAAATGGAAAAGAGCAAAGAATAGGAAACATGAAACAAATTGCTTTCTTGTTAATGCTTGGTTTGATGAGGAGTGCAAAAAAGCAAGGAGAAGGTGGAGAGAGTCAAACTGGAAAGAAAAAGAATTAAAAAGCTACAAGTAGATTTTAAGAAAGAAAATAGTTGATTTCATGGTCTCAAGGAGGGAAGAGCTAATCTTCCTTGGGAAAAATAACCCCAAACTATTATGGAAGGAACTTCAAGTGAATAAGAAGCAAATTGAAAACAATATTACATCGGACCAGTGGCTTGAATATGCAAGGAAACTCTATGAGTGGAATCCTAAGGTTGACCCCCCTCCCCCCTTAGTCAACACCGCCACCATTACTAAGCTTTTCACCGCGCAAGAGATCGAGGCGGGTATTAAGAAGTTGGGTGTTGGAAAAGCCAAAGATTTAGCAGAACTTCAAGCGGAATATCTAAATTGGGGTTCAAAAACTCTTGCACCTCACATTACGGGAATCTTCAACATCATCATTCAGCAGGGATTCCCTACAGATTGGACAACTAGCCTCACAATACCTCTTTTCAAGATCGGAGATGTCAATGATTCCTCCAATTATAGGACCATAATGATAAACCCCTTGTTTGCAAAGCTATTTTGAAGCATGTTAGAAAATAGAATTAGCAAGTGGGCGGAGGAAAGGGACAAGCGTGCTAAAGGACAAGCAGGTTTTAGACCTAAACATTCCACGGTGGACCATGGTATTACTTTAAGGCACATCATTGAAAAAGTGTGGGAGAAAAAAGAGGAAGCCTCTTGTTGCTTTGTCGATTTCAAAAAATCTTTTGACACGGTTCCCAGGGATAAGATATGGCACAGAATGGAGGAACTTGGGGTTCCTATACATCTTAGAGCACCTGTTAATAGGTTATATGAGGAGGTCAAAGTGAAAATCAGAACATCAGCTGGTATCTCCGAAAGTTTCAGAAGTGATATCGGGGTCAAGCAAGGGTGCCCATTATCCCCTACCCTTTTTGGCTTATATATTGACAAACTTGAAGAGTGGTTAAACTTAGAGGGCGGGGATGGCACCCTCGTGGGTGAGTATGTGATAAGGCTTCTTTTGTATGTAGATGACCTTATTTTGATTGCTAAATTTGCTCTTGGCTTGCAAGAGCACTTGATTTCCCTTGAGCACTTTTGTAGAACAGTTGGGATGCAAGTAAATACTAGCAAGACGAAAGTGGTAGTTTTCTCTAGCAAAAGAAAACATAAACAACATAAGTTCTACTTTGAAGACAATTCCCTCAAAGTAGTGGAAGATTACAAGTACCTCGGATTCGACTTCAACAAAAATCTGAGTTGGGAAGGATGCAGGAAAAAAATAACTCTTGGAGGTTGGAAAGCGTTTTATGCTTTTCAAAATAGGTGCAGAGAGGCAGAGTTATGGGACTAGAAAACTATGCAAACCCTTTTTGGGCTCTTACTAGTCCTGGTTGTTCTCTATGGTTGTGAAGTTTGGGCCAGCAGTACCTCTAACTTATAGGGGAGGCAAATAGAAAAGATTCAAAAACACATGATTACAAGCAAGTTCAAAATTAAGAATTCAGTGCCATACGAGATCATGCTAAGTGAAACGGGGGTGGCTTCTATTGAAGCAATCGCTATGGTGAGACTCATAAGATATCTAAAAAGAGTGGAGCAAATGGAAGAAGGTAGATGGCCTAAGGTTGTCTTCAATGACATATTGTGCAAAAGAAAGAAGACTTAGATGCGGCAAAATATTAAATGGCTTAGTAAGTGGGACATGTGCTTGAGCATGTGCCCCACGAATAGTAAAGAAATAAAGGCCTTTGTTATCAATAAGTTCCACAAGCGAACTTGGGATGAAGAGCTAGGGAGAAAGAGAAAGCATTATATTGAAGAGTTTAACTCTACCTACAATCAACATCAAAAGGTGTACATAGGGGCCAATATACCTTGGAAAGCCAATTCTTATTGCTCAACTAAGAACTAATTCCCATCAACTCTGTTGTGAGACCGGGCGCTGGAAAAGGCCAAAAGAAGCTTGGGCAGACAGAGTGTGTACCTTTTGCACCGCTGGTAAGGTGGAGATAGAAAAACATTTCATTTTAGAGTGTGAAGCCTTTAAGGACAGTAGGGACAGGTACGCAAATGTCTTGGCGGCTAAATCTTGGGATGATTTATTTAACGAGGGGACTGTGGAAAAATTGGGTGCTCTCATCATCAAGTTGAACAGGCAAAGGATTGAATTGCAGAAAACTGCATGCGAGATGGTCGGTCCCATAGGCTATTCTTAGCCTCGTGGACGTTAAAATATTTTCTTCTTCTTCTTCTTCTTCTAACCAAAACAAAAACATGAACATTATTCCTTTGGACATTACGATGGGCAAGATCCTCTGCCATCTGATCCGTTTGGGGATTTCTATCACTTATAAACTTAAGTGCATATAAATTCAAGTAAATTTCTAGGATATCCATAAGACGAGTCATTTGAGAAAAAAACAGCTCGCTATGCCCTGCCCTTTCCCTGTTGGGTATAAAGCGATCGAGCAATTCGAATTTCCCTGATTCCCGAACAATCTCTTCTTTTCTATGCATATCATATTCTCCCAAAAACAAGTATAGATGGTTACAACATTTCCTGAGTTGCATAGATAAATTCAATAAACTCGTGGATTTACTAGAACATTCTTTATCTCCATCTTCATACAAATCCTCGAACCATTGTGTCTTGGAATAATATCCCATGGCTTCACCAAGAAACTTTTTCTTCTTAAATCTTTAGGACATCTTCAGGTTTTTCAATGATTCAATTTCATTTTTCTTGTTTTTAGACTGTTCAACATCTCTATGTTCCATAGGCTCAGCATTGGACTTAGTGATTCATCCTTGAGGAAGCACGGGATCTAACTCAAGGCTAGCCAATGTGCTAGGAATTTGTAGAGAATTTTCAGAATGCATATTTTCAAATAATTCTTGAATAGGACGATTCAAATTTGAAGCATCACTTCCTAGATGTCTAGGAGCAGTAGCTTCGATTTCTTGAGACTCCTTCGTGCCTCTATAAACCAACATTCCTTGCAGCACATTTTTAAACTGAAAATGCAATTGTCCATCAGAAGCAAATAACTTGTTATTAACCTTTGACTTGTTATCAACGCCACTAGCAGCCTCTGTTGTTTTTGGCATTTCTTTAAGTCTATTATTTTCAATATTGCTATGTTGTCTACGAATTTTTGAAGATTCACCTTCATTATTATTTGCCAGAAACCTTTGTCCTCATTGGATTACTGTGAGGGTTGACGCTTCTTCTACTTGTACCACGTGTGTCTCCTCATCACCTTGATCAGAGTTAAGTTCCTCACTAGAGATGTTTACCGAATCTAAATATATGTTGCAGTGCTTTTCCTGACCCATTCTATCTGTAAGCAATTCCGGTTCCCTGTCATCTTCACCAAATGTTTCTTTCAGGTTCTTGAAATAATTGTTTATGGGTTTTTCTTTCGGAATAGGTTTAGCCTTAGGCAGTTTCACCACTTTCATCTTTTGAGTGATATTTATCATGCTCTTGTTACTTTCTCTTATATCACTTATTAGTACTCGAGTTTCACCTATTGTTTCCCTCCATTTATGGTCCCTTTCATGGTCCCTATTGATTGCATGGTTATTTATTTTTATTATTTCTTTTACTAGATCCGGGATCCTTCGTATATCTATGTCAATGGACATAGAACCGCTCTGATACCAATGAACCAATAATATTGGTCCCTTTCACGGTCCCTTTTGATTGCATGGTTATTTATTTTTATTAATGGTTCTTCTAGGGTTTGTATGATTGATTACAATAATTTCATTTCTCGTAGGAGGTACAATACAAGAAGAATAAGAACCATGTTGCACGAAACGGGGAAACAGGGGAAATGTGATCCCCACTAAAATTTTGGAAACGGGGAAACGCGATATATATATATATATATATATATATATGAGCAAGAACATTTTTTATTTTAAAAAATAAATGTGAAATATAAATCATACATGTCAACAAATCATTCCCTATATTGAGATCCTATTCATCAATAACAACCTATGCCTCCCTCCTCTAGGCTCTATCCTTTGTCTCTAACTTGAATTTTAAACTTGATCCTCCAAGGACATTAGTCAATTGCTCAACACCCTACAATTTTGATGACACTTCCTAATCCAATCGTTAAAATAAGGTAGAAAAAACTTCCCATGCTTAATAAGTGATTTTGTTTGAGTGAAGAGTATATTTTTATTAATGTCATGACAGAGGAGTTCAACAATCAACACCACCAACATCAAGATACATATAGGGGTTGATCTGCTTGATTAAATGCCAATTCCATATCCTCATTCATGATAGAATCTGGTGGAAACTTTGCAATCCTGAAATCATGAAAACTATTAAGTCTGCTGAATTTTGAATGGTATCTAAAATTCTACTTTTTGCATATGAAGTCCGATGAGGTTGGAACCACTCTCAAACATCCTGAAACAATTAATGGTAATGTTAAAAATTTAAGTAAAAGGATGGAAAATAAAAGATAAGGAGAATGTCACTTTTTAAGAATTTAACATTACCATTAATATCACCAAAAACACCTGCTCCATGGCAACATTTTTTTGGAAACGTGACCTAATTGACTGCACCCGTATTGGAAACGCGTTTTCGTATAGATGAAACACGTTTCCATCTCGAAAACATGTTTTGTCCATACATAAATGTGTTTCCGGGCCGTACGGTACCTATTTCCGAGTTTCGAAATGGGGAAACGCTAGAAACGGGGTTGGGGGTCACGTTTCCTATAACATAGAATAAGAATAACGTTTGAAGTTGCACAAACTCCAACACTCCCTCTCAACAAGGAATGTATTCTTCGGTCTTCATCAGCATCATGATCATCTGGGTTTTATCTGTACATCTATACTGTCTCTATCATCTCTAAACGTACAGAAGGTTGTCTTTATGAATTTGTTATATCCGGATGTCTGAGAGAAAATCTCTTGTTACCTATTCGTCTCTACTGTCGATGGAATAATTCCATGCCTGGCTAGAGATCCTAGATGAGCAACTGTGTACGTCCATCTACTACCTGTTCGTCTCGTATGCCGATGGGGTACTCCCATACCTGGCTGAGAACCTGGACGAGTAAATGTGCACGACCATCTACTGGGCAACTTGGTCCAACCACTTATAGTTTGGATAAAAGACTCCCAAGATGGTGGGAGACCATTTAAGGTGGTCATAACGAGATCCTTTCTTTCAAGATTGTCTCCACTGGACTTTAGCTTGTCCTGAAGTTCAGTGATCCTCATGAAATATGAGGCAATATTCTCGGACTTCGTCATCTTCATATTCGACAGTTTATTCCTCAATGTGTGAGTCACATTGATATTACTGTGTTCAAATAACTTCTTTAAAGTTTTGAACATCTTCCTTGTTGTCACCTTTTCCGAGATCTGAGGAACCAAGTGGTCTCTAACTGAGTCCACCAAAATCCTTCTTGCTTTGGCATCATTCTTCCTCCAGCGAGGTTTGTCTTTTCCGGCTTCTGGTTCTGAGACCTTTTCATTTACACAGTGTAATAGGTCATTTTCTTTTAGTAGGAGAAGAACCCTAGACTTCCAGGGGATGAAGTTGGAAGCTCCTTCCAGACGATCTTCAACCTTCATGCTGATCATCTTGACTGTAGATTTGGATCAGAAACCCTAGCAGAGACTAGGTCAAAACTGAAGGTTGGAGTTTTGGAAAATTGGCTCCATAGATAAATGCGCCCTAGAGAGGCAAGTTGAGAAGTGGTAGAGTTGAGCCAAAGCTGTGGAGGGAGTAGGTCAAAAAATGAAACCCTAATTTTTGTTGCCGCTGCAGAATTAGGTCAAAAATTGAAAAATCTCAGAATTGAATTCTGTCTTCACCAAAAGACGTGCCCTCTTTAGAGTGAAATTCCCAAAGCTCTTTTTTCACCAAAAGGGTGAATGAAGACCTTGAAAGATGAAAACCCAGTTCTGACAGGTTTTCGATAGAGTTTCGACAATGGCTTCTTCTAGCACTACTCTGATATCATGTTAGATTTTCATAAGATTATAGCAGTATATCTTAATTGTATTTATCAATAGGATCACTAGAAGATAGACAAAGCACAAAACAATAGCACGGCAATAACACAAGTGTTTTCATCCTGGGAAATCCAAATGGGAGAAAACCCAACAACCTTTGTCTAGAGATGATAATTCTGAGATCAGAGTACAATGAAGAAGAAAGAGAAAATATGGAAAAGCTTTCCAAATATAGAAACCGTGAAAAACAGTCTTCTTCTGCAGTATATGTGAATTTCTCTCTCTCCTAGAAAATTGCAAACTTCATTGTGCTGCTGTGCTGCTGCTGTGTGGAATAATGAGGAGGGGTGCCTCCTATTTATACATATTTTCCACTAATATTTTGACTGGGGCTGACTTCTCTTGGGGGAGCAATATATTTTATATTTTATAATTTATTTTATCTTTTCTTTTTCTTTCTTTTCTCCCTAAGGTCTACATTGTTCTTCTAGGGTTTGTATGATTGATTACAATAATTTCATCTCCCGTAGGAGCTACAATACAAGAACAATAAGAATAGCTTCTGAAGTTGCACAAACTCTAACAGTAAGGCGATTAGGTATTTTACATTGTTAAATCATTTCTATGCTTTTCTTCGGCCATTAAAAGTGTGGTACTACCTGGTTGGAGAAATATTTTTTATGTTAAGCTCTACTTAATATTTTCTTGCCATCTTATTTTTATGGCATTTATGTGTTGTATCTTTGCTTTAATTCAGATTGTGCAGTCATAAACCTTTATCTCTAAGGTGCACCCCATAAAGCTTGAAAGGAAGTGGATACTTCATTCAATCCCGTCTCTTGTAAACCCTAATTCATTGTCAATCCACCAAGTATATTGGGGTTAACAGATGCAATTCTCTTCTCTTGGTGACATATTTGGCAAGGCCTTTTTAGTTGGTGATCCTTTGACTCCATTTGCCCATGATTCGATTTCCACTAGTCTTTGGAGTGGTCCGCTTTATCCTCCCATCACCTATTCCTATACTACAAAAACAAAGGTTTTGCTAGAGCTACTCTTCATATCGCCTTATACTTCATTGTCTATAGCCCTAGTAAACATATTTTAGGGAAGCCCCCATTGAGTTGGAGAAAAGCCAACAAAAAGTGCGAAGGGGTTGATGTGGTGACATTGGCCTTTTTTTCTTGGTTCCCCTCGGCTAGCTTGCTTCTTCTGGACTTTAATCACACATGCTAGTTTGGGAGGTGACATAATCATTTGGCAAAGAAGTAGTGACATTCACTTGTGGCATGTAAGTACAATCTGTCCACCCATCAAACATAATTAAAACCCCTGAATTTTTCCAAGAGGATTGGATGGGCTCCAAATGCCTATCAAGTAGGTCTTCTCTCTTTGGAAAGCGAGTTTGTTCACATCGTTTCAAAACTAGGGGATTTGTATCCTCTAGGTGCATTGTGGGTTTCCCATGCCATATCATGCCCATAATTTGAGTGAAGTACATTAAATAGTATACTGCATTAAGGCACCTAGCCACTCTGCTATCTCATCTCAAGCTTCAATGTCAAACATAATCACCAAATGGCCAGCTGCTTTTTCTTTCTTTCATGCCTTTTTCAGAATAAGAGGCTCCCTATTGAGTGATGGAGTAGCTCTTCTCCTTTGTTTCATTTCTTCTAAGTTTTCAGTGTTCATGCTTTTTGCTGCTTCATCCTCTTTAACATGAGGTAACTGATCTTGCGTTTTCACTGGGTTATCACATCCCTCAACTCCATATGGCATGAACCAGTTCATGCAAAAAATAGGCCTTCACATTTGTGTCACATACTTTGTAGATATTATTACAGATTGCAGCTCCAATCTCTACTACTCTCTACTACAATGGATCCTAAATTGTGTCATACTCCCCAAGAGGGTAGTCACCACCAGCACCAACATCTTTAGAAGGGTTTGAACTTTGAGGTTGTTTCTTTGGACATATGTCACGTCCCCGACCCTTCGACCGGCGAAGAGGACACGACTAACACCACAAACAAATGGGCAAACAGCCCCATGAACATAAACAGGGATAAATGCTGAAATTAAAAGCTTAAACATAATGCACACTAGATAACCAGATGCATAATCCATCATACAAAGATGCACAATTACTCAACATTCAGCGGAAGCAACACACATATACATTCCAGCATTCCACATGTCCATCATAATTCATGAAACAGTAGATATAATTGCAGAGATGAAACAATCAGAAGTACTTATCTTTTAATGAAGAACTCATCCCGCAACCAGCTACGTTGCTGCAACGTTCCACCCAACCATAGGCCAGCGTGCTCATCAATCTCTCAGCAACACTGCCACCCTCGAGCTGGGCATGATTCCTCAAGGAATAAGGGTCAATGCAGGCTTACACATAGCCAAGGTTTGCCAACACATAGCCAAACCCACACCGTAGGGTTCACCAGGTCGTCAAGGAGCTAGGAAAGGCTAATGCTAAACTGGTGGCCTCAACACCAGTCTTCTCATGCATACCCAGCCTCTAATCCCACTCACAATAGTTCGAAGACCCACCACTGCATACCGCAGCAAGACAACCCACTCACGGCTTTGTGATGAAGGCAAAGACAACCGGGGACAGTCCCAAACAAAAGATGAAACACAGCTCAAGCCCACAAGGCAACTCAGAGTTGTTCTTGGCCCTAGTGTGGCCAAAACAACTCAACAACAACACCCAAATGACGTCTGCAGCCTCAGCAACCAAGAAGCAACCCAAACCAGGGTAGACCAACAGCCCAAACTCACAATGAATGATGGCAACAATCCACAGCCTTAGCATCCAAGAAGCAACCCCAAACTAGGGTACATCAACAGCCACCACTCACAGTGAAACGATGGCAACATTACATAGTCCCAAAACAGGGACACCGTTGATGGCAGAAAACGGCTCACTAAGAATCCATAGCGGCCCAAAACGTAATTGGACACCACAGCCAACAAAAACGTGGGGAAGGTAACAGTCCCAAAACATAATCAGTGAGCACGGCTCACAACATGGGAAAATGACTCCAACGGTCTGTGCGTGAGGGAAACTTGCACCAAACCGCAAAACACAGAGGAAAACATATGCACGGGCCACAATCAGTAAGGAAACTTACACACAGTCCCTGAGCGTAAAAAATGGCTCTCCACAGGAAAAATCGTGGGCGATAGTGGCCGAACAGCTCCTAGCTTGCTGCGTGAGTAACAACAACGCAGAGCCCACAAATCAGCCTGTGAGGAACGTATACAACCACACCATCCGCAAATTTGTAGAGGAAAAACTGCGTGGGTAAAACCCAGGAAAATCCTGTGCGTGAGAGCGAACAAGACTTCCGCGCCTGCGTGAGGATGAACAGATAGAATGGAGGAATGGGGAAGAATGGAGTCGTGGGAGAGTGGAGAGTGTTTCTTCTACCCCACGCGAGTGAAGAGGAGAGTCTGCTGGCGGAGTGGGCACGTGGGCAAGGATGGACAGTCCTGCCACACCCACCACCACTCAGCAATAACTGCCCCCAACTAACAAAACAAGATATTAAAGAGGTTGGATGAGACAAGGGAAGATGGAAAATCAACAAGGTGGTAACACATGGGTTCCAACTTCCGCCCCCATAGACCAAGGTTTGACATCCCCCCCACCCTTATCCTTTGGAATCATGCCCTTTTCATTTTAACGTTGCACTGCCGTAGCTGGTTGTGGTTTATTTTTAATTGATGTGCGTGTTTACATGATGCCGAATTATAATGTGCCGGATAGCACGATATACCATCGGCAACTATCCCCATTGCCGAAACATATACAACCAAATTGATGGTGGGGCTTTTTCCTTTAGCTCCTCACGACGATTAATTACATTATATACATCATGCAAACGGGGTCAAAACTGGGGTGTTACAACATATGCCATTGAATGGGAAAGGAAAGAAGTTGAGAATATGTAAAACCCATTCTTAAAGAGTTAAAACAGCTTGCAAACCTACAAAAAACATACACTCCACATGCATATATACACTGCACCTCTGAAATTATACTTTATAACTGCAGACTTTCAAAGCCTCCTGCAATCCCCAAGTTGCTCCAAGATGAAAGTTTGATCTCCTGCATTCAATTTATTTGTTTTTGAAATGATCTATTTTTCTCTAAGCACCTTGTGTAACAGTATAAAGAATCCAGCCATGTATTCAACCACAAGTATCATATTTACTGGGTTCTACTAATATTGTGTGTTCATTGTTTGGGAATCACATTTCCACATTGATATACACTTGCAGCTGTTTGCACACTTTCAGCAAAATTAGTCATTCGACTGCCTAATTGAATGACTTTGATTTCCTATATGTAATATGTTATAGTATTGTAAAGACAGTTAATTACTACTCTTGTGCATCTGCAGATTGATACACTTCTTGCATGTGGGGGACTCTCCAAAAATTCCATGTATGTTCAAGAGCATGCAGACATCATTGGTGAGGATTACTCTATATTTCAAATTATTTTAATCAGCTTTCTGAATTTGTAAAAGGAATCACAAACATGATTGTAAACCTGATTAAATTTGCTAATATGCAGGTTGCCCTGTGATATTGCCAAGAGAGAAAGAGTCAGTTCTCTTAGGTGCAGCTATATTGGGTGCAGTTTCTGCAAAGAAGTATGCCACTCTTCATGATGCAATGAAAGCACTTAATGCACCAGGCCAGGTGACAATATAATCTTGAAATTCTCTAGCAATGAAAGAAAATGAAAGTAAAATTTGAAATAGAGCAGGAACTAGATTAACCAAGCATAAAGAAGCTCAAATTTGCAAAGGCTATTTTGTGTTGGCTTATTGATTCTGACTTTGCAAGTTCCAAATTTGTATTCTACGGTGTGGAGGAAGTGTTCCTTGCAATTCAGTGTTCATCTTCCTATATGAGGATACTATATCTAATTTTGAAAACATGAAAAGCTTAGATCTCTGTTTGGTGGCCAACGAAATGGAATAACTATAACTTATACAAGACAACCTATATGAGTAGATCAAACATACAAAAATAGCTTTTTGTAGGGAGAAATATTGTCAAATATTTTCTAAGATGAAGTAATTCCTCTTTGCATAATGGTGATTAGGTACATAACAGCAATAGAGATTACTATGTCTGAGAATATGTGTGTGTGTGCATGCATGTGTGCATGGAGGGGGAGAGAGAGAGAGAGAGAGCGCTCACCATGCATTCTAGTCTGAAGTATATTTTTTTAGAACCATCTAAAAGGTATAATTTACTGCAATGTTGTAGATATTGTCTAGGGGATTATATCTATGATGTTTCATAAAGAAACCTATCAAAATTATTAGGGAAAATCAAAATATGGGCAAGCATGAACTGAATTTGGAATATCAGCAACCTAAAATACTCGGAAAAATAAGGATAAATTGGAGATATGTTGGCAAATCACATGGAATCATGTGCTTAACTACGAGAGGTAACACGTTATTATTGAATCCTAGAGCATTATGCCTTGTGCCTATCATTTGATGTAATATATTGTGAGTGTTTCAAAAGCAAATTTGGTTGAACCAGAATTAGAGTTTAAATCCCTACCTTTAATTAATAATTTTTCAAGGTTATAGTCCTAAGTCTAACCATTGTTATCAGCACTAGCAGGTCTAGATTGGAATCGGATGATCTAGATTGGTCAACAAAATTTTTGTTGAACTGGCCCAAAATTAGAACCAAACTGCTTTTGGCCTGGATCTTGACCGAATTAGCGAGTTTGGGGTTGGTTAAGAACTGGATGAACTGATATACTTTGATCTGAACTGGTATGTGTCCAAAAACCCAAACAAAGTAAACAAGCAAAACACGAGTAATACCTCACAAACCCTCATCCAATGTTATAATTTATATAATAATTGCCCCCAGCTCTCCCCCCATATTTGCTTCACACCATTCTCATTAATGAAGGGAATTGAATGGAAAGTAGAGGGTGATCGATATCGATGATGAGGATCTCAGTCTAGGTGATGATTTTGATCTGTGTTACTTGGGAGTGGAAGCGAAAGTGAGAAGCAGAAGCAGAAGCGGGAGCGGGAGCAGGAGCGAAAAGCGAAATTTTCAAAAGCTTCCGGTTTGGAAGCGTTTTTTATATAATATATTTATTTTGATACATAAATGTCAACAAATGCATGTAGAATGTTGAATTAGTTATGGAAAACATAAAAACATGAAATAAACCATAATACCATATAACATTATTCATCAATCTTCTAGTAGTGAATTTGTCAACCATAGGTCCAATATCCATAACATCAACTTTAAAGCTTGAAATTTTCAATATATAAATAGGATAGAAATTATATTTTTTTCAATAAATAGGCTATAAACTAGGGATTCTTCAAAAACTAGTTTTGAGGCCACCGATAAATATGCTATAAACTAGACCATAAACTAGGGATTCTTCAAAAACTAGTTTTGAGGTCACCAATAAATATGCTATAAACTAGGGATTCTTCAAAAACTACTTTTGAGGCCACAAACATCAATCTAAACAATCAACACCAACAACATCAAGGTACATAGAGGGGTTGATGTGTTTGGTTAAATGCCAATCCCATACCCTTATACATGATAGATCACAATGGAAACATTGCAATCCTGAAATCCTAAAAACTGTTAAGTCTATTGAATTTTGAATGGGATAAACAATTCTACCTTTTGCGTTTGAAGTCCGATGAGATTGGAACCACTTTCAAACATTCTGAAACAATTAATGGTAATGTTAAAAATTTAAGTAAAAGTTGAAAGATAAGGAAAATGTCAACTTTTACTTTAAGAATTTAATATTACCATTTAATGCTATTGATGATTACTAAGGTTAGGTTTTTTGCTATTAGAGTAGGATTTTCCTCCTTTATATAACATTAGTATGGGCCTAGGATTAGTTTCGCCCTATCACATAACTTTTTGTATTTTTTTAAAGAAAAATTGAAGAAAAAGGAGGAAGCGAGCTTCCTAAAAACGCTCCCATATGGAAGTGTTTAGGAAGCGCACTTCTTGGACGCTTCCTTTAAAAGTGAGCTTTGAGAGCGGGAGCGGAAGGGGGGGGGGGGCGCTTCCCGACAACATAGATTTTGATGATATGTTGTAGTATCATAATATGTTTTCTTAGACTCTAGAGGCCATTTAGAGCCTTAATGCTTATTTATTTTGGTTCATATATGTATTGCAATAAGTGCCATGTTGCTATATTCACCCTTAAATGCTATGCTTTTTTACCATGAAATACATATCATTGGGGAAACCCATCGGGTACTTCCCCTTATTTCAAGGACAATACCCAACGTACATCGGGTTTTGCAAAAGATCGAGACTTTGTCAACATTAGGGCTCAAGGTCATTACAACAATATATTCATTAAGGGCTCAACATATCGCCTGTGGGAACTAAATCTGGGTGGGAGAATAACAATCATTCCTCCCAACCACTTGAGCTAGACCCAATTGACACCCTTACATGCTATATGCATGAGCAAACTTTGCATATTTGGTGTCTTATGTTATTTTATATTTAATGGTTTTTTCCATTATTTTTAATTTGCTCTAGTTTTGATTTTTTAAATTGTTTTTCCCTCTGACTTGTTTTTTTATATGTTTTTTGCTATGATTTTATAAAAAAAATTAAGAATTTTTTTAGGTTGTGGTTCGAAATGCTTGGAAATGTAACCCTAAGAAGAAAGGGGTGTTACTAGTAGCACCTCTTTTTGATTCAGGAGTTGATTTTGGCGTTTTCATTGCAATGACGCCGACTATTAAGGCCATGGTTTCAAACAACTCATAATTTTAACCTTAGGAAGAAAAACGGGGATGCTATGGTGGCACCACTTAAGGGCCACAGTTTCAAGCAAGTTGTAATTTTAAGGTTTTGATTGCAGTGCCATCAATTGTTAAAATTGGGGTTTCAACTAGATGTAATTTTAACTTTGGATAAAAACGAGGGTGATTCTAGGAGAACTACTTTTTGATTCAAGGGTCGATTTCCGGTTTTCATTACAATGGCACTCACTAGGGTTCTAAAAAGTTGTAATTTTAGCCCTAGAAAAAAGGGGTGTTATCAGAGCACCACTTTTTGATTAGAGAGTCAATTTTGTTGATGAAATTGTCATTGATGCCAACATGGACTTGTAGTGGCTCCACAGGTTGTCATTGATGCCACCAAGTCCCACTTGCGGTGCCTTGGAGCCCTTACAGAGATGGTTTGTGCTTTGGAGCACCTTGTACCTAGTTGGCAAGGTCCTTGTACCTACAAGGCTGGATCTTGGAGCCACGACCCTGCTAATGATGCTGAAGACCGCGGAGATGGTGTTGAAGCCCTTGTGGATGATGGAGAAGCCTCAGATGACTTGGAGAAGCATTAATGACCCATTATGTGGTCATGCATGCTCTGATGGTGTCATGATACCCTAGGAGAAGGCTTGACAACCCCACAGGCGATCTCATGTTGGATCTTGACCCGTGGAGGTCCCCTTGTGTAGTTAAGGTGGTTGAAGAAGCCCATGAAGTCTCCTGGTTGATGAAGAAGCCCTTGAAGAAGTTCTTGGACCCACACTTGGTGGTTTGATGACCTTGCAACCCTTGTTGGGGTCATGGAACTCTTGTATGATGATGATGACCTTGTATGGTCTTTGACATGTTATGGAACCCATGAACATGCTCTTGCTTGATAAAGAAGCCCTTGAAGAAGCCTTTGGACCCACACACAAGGTAGTTTAATGGCCTTGAAGATAAGTCATGATATAATGACGCCCTTATCACTTGTGGTAAACTTGAATATATGGTGACCTTGAAGACAAACCCTAAATGATGATAGAATGGCCTAAGCTCACTTGAAGGTCAGCCCTAATTGATATTTAAATTCAATTTAAACATTAAAAATATAAAATTAAAATACTTACCTTGTTGACTTATGAAGTCGGCCTCATTAAAATTAAAATTCAAAATAAAAATAAAAATTATTATTTTTTGGTCGGCTCCATAAATTTTTTATAAAATGTGTATAAAAGGGCTAAACGACTTCCTTTTGCAAGTGAAAAATTCGAATTTGCTCTGAGGTTTTTCGGATCTGCTTAGGGATCGATCAAATTTGAATCTGAAGCAAAATCTCTCAACTTCTTGAAATTTGCATCCATCGGAGTAGCTATGGACTTGCAGTTCAACATTTCGAATCTCTTCAGTTATATCTATGGTGTATTTTCCTTGACCTAGGAAAATCTTCTTCTGCCTTTATCATACTTCTAATCCCAAGGAGTAATGCATCAACAATATCATTGAGAAAGGTTGTCTTGACATCCATTTGATACAACTTCCATCCCTTTGCTAAAGTAATAGCAATGATCGATCTGATGGGAGTATATCGAGCCACAGGAGCAAATGTCTCATCATAATCGTCTCCCTCTTTTTGAGAGAACCCTCTGGCAACAAATCTGGCCTTGTATTTTTCAATGCTCCCATCTGCTTGATGCGGAGCTTCATGCTCCTCTACTTTCTGCAAAATATTTCGTGCCCATCTAGGTCTTTTCCAGCTTACTGCCATATATGTGGAAGCATCATCTGGCTCAACTGCATCAATGGGACTGATCAATTTATTTCTTTCTTCAGACTCCCTCTTAATGTTTGGAGGGGAAGATGATCTCATCTCTTCATTGTCATCGATCTCCATATCCGATCCTCTTCCTTTTCGGATAGCCATTTCTTCTTCAAAGGTTACATCTCGTTTGAGTTCGATTTTCCTCGATCCTAGGATGTATATTTATTATTTTGTAAGCCCTTGAAGACTTGCAATATCCCATGAATGTTCCCTTCTTTCTTGAAGGTTCTAACTTGGGCACGTGAATGTAGACTGAAAAGTAATTGCCCATCCTGGTGACGACCAGGTTCATCAAGGATTCTTTGAGCCATGATAGCAGTGCCATAAGGTTTCTATCATATGTAATAGATTCGAATCCTTGTCTTTGAGGGATAACTCCCTCTGTGTCTCAAAAGTCGGTTGAGTACATGTTCATAAACCATTAAAAAATGGAGAAAATTATTTTTTCTTGGAATCAAACGAAACTCTAGGGGGGCCTAGTACATGTTCATACGGCTCAATCAGAATTCCTAGCATGATGAAAAACATTGACATGAAGGCTCTAATCACCTCCTAAGGCAGAAACATCAAGACAACTACCCCAGCTTTGGAGGTGCCAGTGAAAAACTCGAAAATTATTAGTCATTTGTTCAACAACCAATAATAACCAAGGGAGAAAACACTCTGGGCTAGTCTGCTTGATGCTTAAGTCCAGGAAGTCGAGCCTTTTATAAAAAATTAAATGCTAGGACATTTTTTACAATTTCCCCAAGGGGGTATGAACATGTATTTTATAAAAAATAAAAAGTTCAGCAAAAAACTAGCTTACTCTGGAGCACACTGAACTTCTAAACTTTGGAGATGATCATTCGTCATGCTCGATAACTGGCGGCTCAATAGGACAACTATTGTACAAAATAGTTGGCAACACGTTGCACTCTAAAGTACATGTGCCATGCTCAAGGTGATCTTGTGCACAAGAATGGTTCCAAGGTGATTTAATTATGTAAGGAAAGTTCATATCCCTCATCACGAGCCTCCATGGACTCCATTGGTCCTCTTAGGCAATGTACTCCACTAGGTCATCTGCCCCTACAAGAATATTATTGAAGCTCCAAGCATCCCTAAGCCAATTCCAATCCTTCGAATAGGAATCCAAGCTACCACACGCCAACTAGGGTCCAATGCCCTCCTCCAAGTTGCACAATGCTCACCCATCCCATGTAGGGAACTCTCCAAGCAAGTGAGTTCTCCATGTGGCCATCATGAAGGGAATCCACCAATCAAGCAAGAGAACTCCAATGCTTAGGGGAAGAATACCAAGCTATCAACCATATGAGGTCAAACATCCATTTAGCAAGCTATCTCAACTATACAAATCCACCATGGACCATCTCCCATGTGCCAATCCATCTCGGACATTACAAGGGGGTGAACATACACCATGTACCCCAAATCTCATGAAGCACCCCAAACATGGTTTAAACACTTTTGGAGTATAACCCAAAAGACTAAGATTTTGACAGTTAATATCTCAAATTTATTTGTATGCATTCATGCATGTATACTTGAAAGAATCAATGTGAAACCATTTTCTAATATGTTTGCTTTCACATTCATCTCTACACAATATGAGTTGTTAATGAAGAGCCTAAACACTAGTGCATTTGATTTTTACATAATTTTGTGTTGCATGCTTGGTGTGATCTCTAATGAGAAAAGGAATGCTATGCACTTTATAATGAACTTGACATGAGGAACAACTAGTTTAGCTATGAGGTGAGTTGACAAAATCACAAACATACATTTTGTTGAAATAATGCAACTTCGAAGAATATTCTACTTGTACTTCTCATTATTATTATTCCTCCTTCAGGAGATGTTACTGATGTAAAAGGTCATGTAAAAATCATGAGGAAAACCCTTAGTTGTAAGTCGGGCCAATAGCACCCAGAAAAGAAGAATATAATTATTATTGTAAAGTTTACCTAGGTAGGTCGCCCTGTTAGTTAGATAGGTCGGCCCAGTTAGGGAAAAAGATAGTTAGGAAGTTTAGTATAAATAGGGAGGGGCCCTCCCTCATTTGTACACACTCACTCACACTTGTATTGTGCAAGAGAGAGAAAGGAGGGATAGAGAAGGAGGAGCACCAGTGCCTTTGGTGTTTTGGCTCTTATGCTTGGGGTTTGGTCTCTCTATCTATGAGACCTTGTTCTTTGGTCATTGCATACTGGTAATCTATATTGAGGAAGTTTTATTGGGTTTTTCCCTTTAGGGTTTTCCCAGGATAAATTGTTGTGTACCTTATGATTGTGTTTCTTTCAATGATCCTCTTTATGTTGTTATTATGAAAATGTATTAATTGCTAATCAAGTTAGGACTTAAGCTATGGTAGCATAGAAAACTTAACATGGTATCAGAGCTAGCCTGTAAAGAGCAACTTTCATAAGGTAAATCTCTCTCTCCTTCTTTGGACGAGAAAATTAGGGTTTTCTAATAAAGTGGAATTTTTGAGTGCAAGTGACATAGGGAAGTGTACCCCTCCTAGGCGCATCTTTTGGCACCAAGATCGAAGATTTCCAGTGGGAAGATCCTCCGGAAAGTCCAGGCCTAGTTTGGCTTGAAACTAGAAAACCAAAAAACTAGAAACTACAGTGCAAGATCTTGCAAGTCCAGTTTCAAGGGTTAGAATTTGGATTCTTCAGAAGCTCATTGTACCATCATACTCGCCTCAGTCAAGCGCATCTTTTGGTGAGTACTATTTTCATTTCTGAGAAATTTTCAATTTTTGTCATTTTCTGATCTTCGGGACAAGATGTCTCCAAGCACTAAACTAAGCTTGATGAGAAGTTGGAAGGCATAGAAAACTTCTGTGCTTGGAAATACATAATAGGACTCATTCTAGAAGAGAATGGTCTTACAAAGTTTATCAAGGGAGTTGTGCCGGAGCTCGAAGAAGATGAAGCAAAAGAAAATTACAAGAAAGACATGATAAGAGCCAAGAGGATCATAGCTAATTCAATCAAGGATCACTTGATTCCTCAAATATCCTCTAAGGATACACCTAAGGAGATGTTTGATGCCCTATCAGGAATGTATGAAGAAGAACCTCCTAAGAAGTTAGCAAAGGAAGAAGTTGAAGAGTATATTTTATTCTTCGCTCTCTTCGGGTTTGTGACACCTGGAAGTGATACACGGCTGATTGATAGAGGTGCTTCAAAGCACATGGCAGGTCAGAAGAAGACTCTCTAATTTTGAAGAAAGGGACTCTCCTCAGAAAGTTTCACTAAGAGATGACTATCAATATCCCATCAAGGGGATAAGAGAAGCCACATACAAGCTTGATTCAGGATCCCCAATGAAGATGAAGGATGTATTATATGTGCCTGGATTGAAGAAGTTACTTTCTATTTCAGCCTTAGATAAGAAAGGATTCCGGGTTGCCTTTATAGATGGTGAAGTTCTTATGTGGCCTAGAGGTAAATCTCTAAGAGATGCATCTGTCATTGGGACAGAAGAAGGTGGCTTGTATAAATTGAAAGGTCACTCTAAAGTAGCCTTAATTCATGATACTACAAGTCCATGTGAACTATGGCATAGAAGGCTTGCTCACATAAACTACAAAGCCCTACCTACCACATGTGAGTAAGGTAGTCACATGTCTACCAGATCTAAAGATTGATCATGAAGGAATATGTAAAGGATGTGCAAAAAGAAAGAACATAAAGAATCCATTTCCGAAGAGCGACACCAAGTCAGAAGGAATATTGGAATTTATACACTCAGATGTATACGATCCTATGTCCTCAACATCTTTAAGTAGGTATTTATACTATGTAACTTTCATTGATGATTACTCTCGTAAGACTTGGGTTTTCTTTTTGAAATCAAAAGTTGAAGTGTTTGGAAAGTTCAAGGAATTCAAAGGATTGGTAGAGAATATTTCAGAAAGAAAGATCAAGACACTCAGGTCAGATAATGGAGGAGAGTATACTTCAAATGAATTTGAAAGCTTATGCCAAGATGTTGGGATTAAGAGATCTTACCACTCCCTATAATCCACAACAAAATGGTGTTGCTAAAAGGAAGACCGAACCATTGTGGAAGCAATGAAGACTATGATCCATGATCAATATCTTCCTATGCACTTATGGGTTGAAGCAGCAAGGACAACGATATATGTCTAGAACAGAATATCCCATAGTGCACTTGGATTCAAGACCCCTGAAGAAATGTTCACAGGCAAGAAACCAAAGGTAAGTCACCTCAAGATATTTGGTTGTCCAGTGTTTTTTCATATACCAAAAGAGAAAAGAACAAAGTTGGATCCTTTCGGAAAGAAAGGAATATTTGTTGGGTACTGTGAGGTCTCCAAGGCCTTCAAAATCTATATACCAGGTTACCATCATATGGAAATTAGCAAGGATTGTAACCTTTGATGAAGATGCAGCTCTCAAGAAGTCGAGAAAGTGCCAACCTGAAGAAACATATGAAGAAGTTGTAGCTCCCAGAGCTGCAGAACTAATGAAAGAAATTGCACCTTCTCATGATGATGAGATTCCAGAAGAACATGATATGTTGGAGCCCCAAGTACCTCCCGACATGAATATCTCCCACAAAAGAAAGCCAGCTTGGGTCCATGAGATTATTCAAGAAGCAGAAAGGTATGGTGCTTAAGAAGGCTCCACAAGGCAAAGCAAGAAGCCAAAGCCATTTCCTAGTTATGTGGCTTTGATGTGTGATCTTGTAGACAAAGAACCTGCTTGTTTTGAAGTAGTTGTTGAAAATAAAGAATGGGTAGAAGCTATGATGGAGAATACCAATCCATAATGAAAAATGATGTATGGGAAGTAGTTCCCAAGCCAGAAGGAAAAAGTGTGGTATCTTCCAAATGGATCTACAAGATAAAACATACACCTGATGGAAGTATCAAGAAGTACAAAGCCAGATTTATGGCCCATGGATTCTCTCAAAAGGAAGGAATTGATTATGAAGAGACATTTGCTCCTGTAGCAAGGTACACTTCTATCAGAACCATCATGGCACTAGCAGCCAAGACAGAATGGAAGTTACACCAGATGGATGTGAAAACAGCCTTTCTAAATGGTGTTATTGAAGAAGAAGTGTACATAGAACAACCATAAGGTTTTGAAGTCAAAAACAGAAGGACACATGTCTGTAAATTGAAGAAGGCTCTGTATGGAAGAATCGATAGTTTTCTGACGAGCTTGGGATTTACAAAATTAAGGTTGATCCTAACCTTTATTTCAAAGTTATGGATGATGAACTTGTCATATTATTGTTGTATGTGGATGATTTATTCCTGACAGGTAATGAGAAGCAAATATCAGAGTGTAAGAAGAAGCTCGCTGCAGAATTCGAGATGAAAGACCTTGGCTTGATGCATTAATTTCTAGGTCTTGAAGTATGGCAGAGCCCAGAAGGAATCTTCCTTAACCAAGGGAAGTATGTAGTGGAAATCCTGAAAAGATTTGATATGTTGGAATGTAAAGCCATGGCCACAACCATGGATACACACTTGAAGTTGTTGGTTGATGCATCGTCAGAATTAGTGGATGTGACACTATACAAACAGATCATTGGTTCATTGATGTATCTGATGAATACCTGGCCAGATATATGCTTTGTTGTGAACACTTTGAGTCAGTAAATGGTTGAGCCCAAACATGCTCACTTGGCAGCTGCAAAGCATGTGATGAGGTACGAAAGACTATGGTCTCAGTTATACTAGAGATCATGACTTCAAACTGTATGGTTATACAAATTCAGATTGGGCAGGAAGTGTCTCAGATAGAAAGAGCACTTTAGGAGGATGTTTCAGTCTGAGGCCAGCCATGATCTCATGGCTAAGAAGGAAACAGTCTAGTGTTTCTCTCAGCACTGCAGAAGTGGAATATATTGCAGGTTGTTTAGCCAATTGTGAAGCCATATGGCTTCAGAAGTTGTTCTTAGATCTATTCGATCTGGAGATGGATGCTACCGTGATTCTATATGATAACCAAAGATGCATAAAGATGACAGAGAACCCCGTGTTCCATGATAAGACAAAGCACATAGAAATCCGGTACTTCTACATTCGTGACATGGTGCAGAAGGGAGCTATAAAGCTCCAATATGTGACCACATATGAGCAAGTTGCAGATGTGTCATTAGAGGAAATTTGGGGTCTAAAATGGGCCTTATAAGAAAATGTGCCAACAATAAATTTTGTGAGTTGGAATTCAAGAACCAATAAAATTTCAATAAAATGAGTCAACCATAATGGTTGAATTGACATATTTGTCATAAAAGAAAACTACTTTTTTTGTTCGTATTTTCGACATATCTCCTTGTGTTTTTACTCAAATTCCGAGCGGGAGAGCTTGTTGGTTGCATAATTTTATTTAGTGCTTTGCATGGGAGGTCATCCTTCTAAGGGTTTGAAACGCTCGTACCGGGACTAGGAAAATCCCCTTCATGATAGAGCAGAGGATGCATTATGCTTACAGGAGATCGAACTATACTCGATTTACAGAGGTTGTTGGATGATGCCAAGGGACCTCTCTTAGCCTATGGCAAACATCTCTTACATCTCAATGAATTCCATGACTTGTTGATCTTGAATGGTATCTCTTTTTTCCTTTATTCCAACAGTGTCACATGCTTCCCTCATGTTGAGGGGGCTAGTCTGATGGACTACATCCTAGCCAAAGAGGTCAACATCACGTTTTTTTCAGGTATTTCTTGTTTTTGGGGTAGTGGGGTCCATCAAAAGTATGCAGTGTGGGTACTCATTGGATTCGTAATTAAATTTCGCATCCAACGAGCTCTCCCGCTTGGAATTTGAGTAAAAACACAGGGAGATATGTCGAAAATACGAACACAAAAAGTAGTTTTTTTCATTCTTCCTCCAAAATTAATAACTATTATTTTATTATTTTCCTTAGGAGGCTCATTTTACACCTCAAATTTCCTCTAATGTGACTAAGCCTCTGTCTCATGTGAAGTTTGAACACTTCTGAGAAAAGCTTGGTGTTGTTCGTAAGGACTTCCCTCGAAAGAGGGAGTAGTATTGATACTATGGAATCCTGATCACAACAGGGAGCTCAGTTGGGATTGATCATCCTTAGACTTGATCCCGTAATTCCGAAAGGAAGGATCGTCTTAAATGTTGATCTTGATGGACTTGATCCCGTGAATCTGAAAGGAAGGATCGTCAAAGATGTTGATGTTGGGATTGATCATCCTTAGACTTGATCTCGTAATTTCGAAAGGAAGGATCATCTTAAATGTTGACCTTGATGGACTTGATCTCGTAATTCTGAAAGGAAGGATCGTCCAAGATGTTGATGTTGGGATTGATCATTCTTAGACTTGATCCCGTAATTCCGAAAGGAAGGATCGTCTTAAATGTTGATCTTGATGGACTTGATCCCGTAATTCCGAAAGGAAGGATCGTCCAAGATGTAGATGTTTGGACTAGCCATCCTTAGAATTGATCCCATAATTTCGAAAGGAAGGATCGTCTTAAATGTTTATGTGGAAGGACTAATCATCCTTAGACTTGATCCCGTAATTTTGAAAGGAAGGATCGTCTTAAATGTTGAGGTGGAAGGACTAATCATCCTTAGGCTTGATCCCGTAATTCTGAAAGGAAGGATCGTCATAAATGTTGATGTGGAAGGACTAATCATCCTTAGACTTGATCCCGTAATTCTGAAAGGAAGGATCGTCTTAAATATTGATGTGAGTGGACCTGATCCCGTAATTCTGAAAGGAAGGATCATCCAGGATGATAGTAGTGGACTTCAAGTCGTATTCCGAAATGAAGGATCATCCAGAATATTAGTAAGTGGACTTGATCTCGTAATTCCGAAAGGAAGGATCTTCCAGGATGTCACTGGTGGACTTGATCTTGTAATTCCGAAAGGAAGGATTGTCTTGTGTATGTATGTGTTAGCTGTGATTAGTGTTGGTAGCTCCGCAAAGACTTGATCCCGCAATTCCGAAAGGAAGGATTGTCTGAGTACCATAGATGTGTTTTCCATGATCCCATAATTCCGAAAGGAATGGTCATGTTGGTTGTTATACTGTAGATGATGTTACTCCAGCTTTGAGTTGTTGATGATGATGTCACATGTTGTTGTTATTCCAGCTTTATGTTGATGAGCCAGCCTCGTGTTGTTGTCGTTGTTGTTATTCTAGCTTTATGTTGATGAGCCAGCCTCGTGCTATTGTTGTTGTTGTTATTCCAGCTTTATGTTGATGAGCCAACTTCGTGTTGTCGATGCTAGTATCAGTTTTTATGTAGATGCTAATGTTCCATATGGTAGATGATGATGCCCCAGTCGCATGCTGCAGATGATGATCCAGTTCCATGCTGCATATGATGATATTCCAGCAGATGATGATGATGCTCCAGCTCCATGCTACAGATGATGATGCTCCAGCTCGATGTTGTTGATGATGTTCTTGTTCCATGACGCAGATGTTGATGTTGTTGATGATACTTCAGCTCTGTACTGAAGATGTTGATGATGCTTCCTCTCTCCTTCCTATGATGTTGTGTCGATCCACACCAGTTGTTGTTGCTATCAGTAGAATACCCTTCTTGTTAAGGGGGAGTGTTGAAATAATGTAACTTCAAAGATTATTCTACTTGTACTTCACATTATTATTATTCCTCCTTTGAGAGATGTTACTGATGTAAAAGGTCATGTAAAAATCACGAGGAAAACCCTCAGTTGTAAGTCGGGTCAATAGCACCCAGAAAAGAAGAATATAATTATTATTGTAAAGTTTACCTAGGTAGTTCGGTCCTGTTAATTAGACAGGTCGACTCAGTTAGGGAAAAGGATAGTTGGGAAGTTTAGTATAAATAGGGAGTTGCCCTCCCTCATTTATACACACACACTCACACTTATATTGCGCAAGAGAGAGAAAGGAGGGACAAAGAAGGACAAGGACCAATGTCTTTGGTGTTTTGGCTCTTATGCTTGGGGTTTGGTCTCTCTATCTATGAGACCTTGTTCTTTGGTCATTGCATACTGATAATCTATATGGAGGAAGTTTTGCTGGGGGTTTTTTCCTTTAGGGTTTTCCCAGGATAAATTGTTGTGTACCTTGTGATTGTGTTTCTTTCAGTGTTCCTCTTTATGTTGTTATTATGAAAATGTAGTAAATGCTAATCAAGCTAGGACTTAAGCTATAGCATCATAGAAAACACATTTGTGCTTAAGGGAGTCCCAAACATGAAAAAATGAAGAAAGAAAATAGCAGCTTTCCCCATGCAATTAGCAACTTTTTCTTTTGTTACCAACGTGCAATCTTTCATGTCTTATTTTGGCCCGTCTCATAACTATATATCGTAAGAAAATGCCTAGGAAATACAAAAAAATTATTGTTATTTCTCTCTATAAGAATAGTTGGAACTTCTTTATCGCCCAACAAAGTAGTAACCTGCATGGACAATCCGCAATTTTAGCTTACCTTTTTTGTATCTATGGTATAAGAATGACCATAAGGTTAAAACTATTTTCAAATCACAGGAAGTAACATGTACACAATATGGTTAAAGCTATTTTATTATGACTTGGGTTTGATGGCATGCTTCTAGAAATATATGTATAAACCCTTGTGTGGATAGATAATTGAACGGCTATGCATTATGAACGACATAGTATGTTGCATGTAGGGATATCTTTAGAGTGCCACATTTTTTTCTTTTTCCTATTATCATTGTGTGGCAAGCACGTTCCTCCCCAACTTGGCAATATTACAATGCAATGTAGCTGTCTTACAACACTTGAAAGATCCCTTGGGCCAAGAAGGCAGACATGGTGGGTATCTATTCTGCCAAAGTTGCCCAGGACTTGCACTTGGGTCAAATTCGTTGAAGTGGCCGACTTACACAAGCAAGACAGCCCGCTAGGGGTGAAACATGTCTTTGGGGGGATTTGAACCTTGCTATAGGCTATGAAACACCCCCTTTTACCATCTAACCAAGCACCTATAACAAAATGTCATGTTTTTAAATCGCACAAGATGGCACTTACTCAAAGCATACATGTTGCACATTTATTTCTTGCATGATGGGTACGCAATTCAGAGAGAATTTCTTCTCTCAGTTTAATAAAACATGCCTCCAACTTTACATCCTTTTCTAATAAAAAGTACTAAAACTATAATTTAAGTGTCACTTCAATGAGTTGACTTCTACTTTGGAATGCCATCACTAGGTCATATCTACTAACTGGATTGTTCAACGATAAACAAATTCCTTTTTGTGGATTGTTATTTTCGTCATTATAAGGAACATGGATTTAAGATTTCCATGTATTGAAGTAAATCAGCTCAAGAACAAGATATAATAAAAAACTTTGATTGATTTGCAGGTGTTCCAGCCATCTGAAGACCCCATGGTGAAGAAATACCATGATGCAAAATATCGCATCTTTCGTGCACTATATGAACAACAACTCTCTTATCGAGCAATTATAAGTGATGCTCTTGATTAAATTAATCATTATATTGTATCATGGCTAGAACTCCCGAGAGTAATTTTCTTATGATAGCATTTATCCCATAATTGTTTTTATATGGGAATATGATGGCGTTGTTTTCAGTGTAACTAGGCATGAATTTTCCAAATATTAACTGTAACGTTAGTCCTTTTGTTGGCTTTATGGTGGACAGACTTCCATGGACACCTGTATGCATAGCAAAAACGTTGTATTAAAGCATGGAAAGAAGATAGCTGTCACTGGCTTTATGTTATTATTAAAGCTTTTGTGATGTATTTTAGTCTCCTCTAACTATGTCCCTAAATCAACCGACTATTGCATCTATTTAATTTTCAATAATAAAATCATCTTGTTTCACCAAAAGTTTGCAATTTATAGACTACGATGTGTGTTAAAATGGATATTGAAGTCTTAGATCGAGAAATCACACGAGTATTGGAGTTTTCTTTATGAGAATGTCTATGATTTAGTGTTTACGTAGGACATATACATCTGATACAGACTGTCCTTTATTAGTATTTTGCAATTCAATTACACCCAAAAAGCTCTCTATTTTTTAATTCATGTTTCTCTTCTGAAATATAACTTTTCAAAGGCAGCATGATTATACATTTTGCACACGCACTCTTGAGTATTGTGGAAGAAATGAATTGCTCCAAGGACCTTCTTAACACTTTTTTGGTCACCTCATATGTTATCTTTTGAAACATTTTCAGAGTATAGTTGTGCAATAAATTAAAGCATCACGATAAATTGAACAAAAAAAACAAGTAAATATTAAAATGTCAGTATTTTGACGTATAGTGTGGGTTTGTCTGACCTAGAGATTAGCAAGATAGTACCCATAATTCTTAACAACAAAAATGAGAAGCTAATTGTTCCAATTTTGTAATAGAAAGGCCAGGCATTAAATCACGAGTATAATTGAAAAAAAATGATATTGAAGGGGCCATTGTTGTAGCGGAAGCATTGCATAAACATAAAATATGTTTATAATACATATTGAATATATAAAAGTATATTTGAAAATGAATAAGATGAATGATTACAATGTTCTGGTGATGGTATATAGGCATTGATTGGCCATGAGAGTGGATAGATATGTCCTTTCACAAATGTTGACTTACTTATTAACTATTTATTACCTCTATTATTAATGACTTCTTTTATTTTTTTTATGTCATTAACATTGCCGCTCCTCAAGGAATGGTTTGTCTTCAAAGCATAATAAATTGGATTCATTAGTTGAGCATGCTTCCTTGCTGGCAACATCTGTCTTTGACTACCTTTAAAACATTGCTTGGGCATTAACAAAATTATGTTGCAAGGTGTGCATGCATCAAGCTTTGAAGTCTTTTGACTTCAATATTTAACTCAAAATTTTGATTTTTCTTGACGTAATTTTTTTTTGTTTTTGTTGTTATATGCTTTTTCGTATTTCTTCATTTATTTTCTTGTGTAGTAATTCTGCTTCCTTGGAAATGGAACATTTATCATATAATTTATAATGTTTATTATGTAAGTGAAATTCCAAGAATTGTTTTTCGAGGTTAGTGGTATAAGTGTCGAATTGTGTCAACCATTCTACACCTAGCACTATATCCATCCCATTGAGCGGTAGCACATAAAATATTTCTTGTATTTCTTGTACTTGTATTTGAACTGAGATTTTATGACATCTTTCTTTGTCGTTGATGTGATGTCGATCAATGACCTTAATAGTGAGGTCCTTTGTGGGGTACACAAAAATATTCGACTTTTTATGACATTGATGTCTATGCACTTATAAGTACTACCAAAATCTACATTAGAGGAAATTTGGGGTCTAAAATGGGCCTTATAAGAAAACTCGCCAACAATAAGTTCTTGTGAGTTGGAATTCAAGAACCAATAGAATTCCAATAAAATGAGTCAACCATAATGGTTGAATTGACATATTTGTCATAAAAAAAAAACTACATTTTTTGTTCGTATTTTCGACATATCTCCTTGTGCTTTTACTCAAATTTCGATCGGGAGAGCTCATTGGATGCAGAATTTGATTATGCATCCAACGAGATATCCCGATGGAAATTTGAGTAAAAACACATGGATATATGTCGAAAATACGAACGCAAAAAATAGTTTTTTTCTTTTTTCCTCCAAAATTAATAAATATTATTTTATTATTTTAACTATTATTTTTCTTAGGAGGCCCATTTTAGACCTCAAAATTCCTCTAATGCAAGGATCGTTAGTTTCTTATTTAAAACAATTCCCATGAGCTTTAATGTCTTAGGTTGTGAGTTTTTTGTCTAAGCTGTAGATGAAATTGTCATTTTTGTGCCTTTTTTTTGGAACCTTGATCTTAGTGTCTTCCTAGGATGAGTAGGGATATGTTTGGTGGTTACCTGTGTTTTACCTTTTGAATGTTGCCCCCTTGCGACACATCGCCATCATTATTATGTAGTAGTGTGCATGGAATTGATGATAGTGATACTTTTTGTGATGTTTCTTCATAATCAACATCGAAGTTGTATGTCATCGTGAATTCATTTTTGTCTTTGTTTCTCATTTTTATCTAACCAAATTTTTTCGGAATCTTCGGCTACCTTGTTAACTCTGTTTGTGAATAAGTTATGCATGTTAGTTATCAATCTATCGATTTTGTTGTCTAACTCATTTTGTCTTTCCACTAACTCTTTCTACGACTTCACGATGTTATCTAGTATTAGAGAGGTGTTATTGGTTTCATCTTCATAATAATAAATATTTATGTTCACTTCGTTAATATCCATGTTGGTGACAACTTATTGCAGGGCTCATCTTACTCTTACTTCATATGTAATTTATATATAAAGTTTTGAACTTTTGAAACGATGTAATCTTTTTCAAAGTAAAAACAAATGTAAAATAACTTGAGTTATACCAAGTTTTAAATTTGTTTTTTTGTTAGAAATGTCCATTACTTAGAGCCAGTGCATTTCAACCATTGGCTAAGAAACTGCAACCGCGTAGCATTTAAACCGTTTAAATCACCTGGAGATCACAATAGACTTGAGCTACCATTAGAGAGAATTTGAGGTCAAAAATGGGCCTCCTAAGAGATGTACTACAAAAATATAAGATATATTAAAATATTATGAGTTAGGGGTTTTATGGGGTAAGTATATATGACAACTCACCTCCCACACTACTTTTTATGCACAATATAAATAACCATAGTTGAGTTACTTTTCTAAATTGACTATAAATAAAATTAATAAAATAACTCTACAATGATATGACTAAGATTCATTGTAAATTCTCAAAAATTGATTGTCTTTTAGCATTTATTTGTCTTGAACTTGTAAATAAAATTAAACAAAAATAAATTTAATTTATATGCATAACTAACATATTTTTTTCATATAAATATCATTCATGAATTTAATTTATTTTAAAAGTACAAGATTATATATATATATATATATATATTAGTTTGACATTATGATATTAAATACAATTGAGTAAATATATAATTTAAAATTAAAAAATATGAAAATGACAATATATTATTTTATAAAAAAATGTAAAAAGACATTTTTATGAATTATGAGTACTTTACCTGAAAATGACAATAATATTATTTTATGAGAAAGTGAATTGTGAGTACTTTACTTGAAAATAACAATAATATTATTTTATGAGAAAGTGTGAAATGACTTTTATTATGAGTACTTTACTTTATGACTTAAAAGTACTTGTATCACTACCTTGGTTAACTATGGGTTTTCATCCACCATAGAAAATGTGACAAATAAACATTTTTAACTCATGCAATGCCACCTCAACCATGGGGGATGATGTCATCTACTAGAATGTAATTGGTTGATTTTTATAGTACATTTTGGTCCTTTTGAGGCCCATTTTTTACCTCAAATTCTCTCTAATGACTAACCCTTAACATGGCTCAAGTTTTTGGTGTCTCTTCTCAACTAGTCCATCCTTATGGGTATTCAACTTGGGCTACCTTGTAAACGAAACCCACACCTTAATTGAGTGAGCTAGTGAAAATTGACTTGAGTTATACCACGTTGACTTTATTACAAAAGTTTGAATATTTTTAATAAGGTTGACTTTGGCATATGATAAGTTTTGGGGGGGTGTTTTGGCAAAAATATCACAATGGCAAGCAATCATCCTTTATCCTTGCAGATTGTAACTAAGGAAACAATGTGAGTGATGATTAGTAGACCACACACAAACATGTTAAAGCAAAACTCAATAAACAAGAATGGAATAAAAGATCGACAAGTGCTAAATACCATAAAACAAAGAGAATGAGTTAGTTTCAACCCTATAGTATTGTCGAATGGAAAAGCTTGTATACAAATGGTGTCACCTAGAAGAATGCAACTCCAATGGTAGCCGACAATCTTGCTTAGGTATGGGTCCTTTTGAATTCTCTCAAATTGATTGCTAACTAGTTTGGAATGATGAGGAGAAACACTTGCTTCTTGAGGAAGAAGTCAAGGAAGCTTTGAAATGCTAAATGGTGATATGGAGTATGAAAGGTTAATTCTCAAACAAATTCTTTGGAGCATAACCTTGCTCTAGATTTCTCTTGTTGAATGCATGCTCATGGCTTTAGTTTATAGGCCAAGTGGAGGTCTAGAAACATTTAGTTCTTAATGTGCTTGAAATTATCTTGGATATTGCAAATGAAATTAATGTGCTAACCAATTTTTGGTATTAGGTGACCCATATATAATGTAATAATAATTAATATTATAACTAATATATAATATCATTATTGGGTCCAATAACTAAAAGTAACTAATATATATATATATATATATTGTAAGCTAGTATCTATGGAGTATTTGAACTCATGACCTTCCATGTACAACTTTTGATCTCAATTACGCGTTACCAATTGCTCCCCATGGGTATTATATAATACATAACTAATATATAATAGAAAATAATATCATAACTAATATACCCATCCATCTTTTAGGTAATATGGGACCAATATATAATATAAAATAGTAATAATAATTAATAATATAACTAATTTAAAATAATATTATATTGTAATTAATATTTTATAATAACCATCAAAAACTAGGTCAAATAACTTTTAACTAATATTATTGTATAATAGTAGCTAATATTATAAGTAATATTTAATAGTAATTAATATATAATAATGAAAAGTTGGGTCCAATAACTTTTAAGATGGAATTGTGTATTTAATTTTCTTTCCTTATTTTGGGTGAAAACACTACATGAAACTCCGTAGTCATAAATTTTAATATAAAATATTTATCTAAGGTAGCATTGATAAAAGTGTAATAGTATAAAAATTGCCTACACGACTCTTTTTACCATTTTTTTAGGAGGCCCATTTTCATCCAGATTTCCACTAATGATTCTGAACTGTGATAGTAAGCTAGTAATTGTTGACAGTAAATGACTACCCGAAGAGAGGATGTTGGTTGTGGCAATTGAAGCAAGTAATTGATGGTTGTCATATAAAAAATGATTGTTTATATATACGCGATAGAGATCCCTATGCTTGTGAAATTTTGTTAAACTAGATTATGATAAGAGGAGACCGAGGGGTTACCTCTATGAACTGCTAGACACATGGATGAAGGTGGCTCCAATCCCATCATGAGTAACTCTGTCTAGGATTGTTGATGATGTTAATGATTCCAGAGGAGAGGGACTGTTGATGATCACGAACAATGCACTGTGGTGGGGGACTTGAATACTAATGAATCTGTTGGGTAGAAACATGCTTATATTAGATTGATAATTGTCTTTAATCATAATTGTAAACACTACAACCGTCGGAATGTACAATTCCCCTTGATGTAATGAACTTGTTGATTTCGAACATAGGGTAGACTATCGAGGAAGAGAGAAATGTTCACCCTTTCTACTCAGTCTAAGGTGAACCCTCATTTTGATGAGAAGAGAACCTAAGGTATAATCATAATTGTCTTAACTTGTGAATAAAATTGAGTTGACATTGATGAGAGATAAAGCGGGTGGTAAGGTGATGGTTTTACCACGAGAGCCAAGAACATGTTGTAACAACTAGGATATTGAATTCCATACTAGTGTATGATACCATTCTTAAAATGACAATGCGGGATGTGATGAGGGTGGAAAGACTGTAAACTGGTTTTTTAGGTGGATCTTGTCATATGATGGTTAATAATGGTGTAATTAATTTCGATGACAAAACTGAAGGTGTTGATGGGGTATGGACATAAGTACGTTGATCAAAGGTGACTAAGGGGTGATGCCAAATGTAATGAGGATCTCATGTTTTTGAGTGAGTTAAGAAACATATTTATGCCAAAAGAAGTATATGGATATTTTGTACAAGCGAGAAGAAAGTGCCCGATGAATAAATACCATGCAGAGTGTCCTTGCATGGATGATTAAATGGTATTGGTGTATTCAGAGGGTGGGGCACCTTTATGGTCCTCTCAAAGGTTGATGATACTAAGGAAAATGTAGATGGTCTATTGATCATAATGGGGATGAGAGGTTGTCTGTGAATCATAACCATAACTTATGCTAATGAATTTGAGAGGGGAATCAACAAGATGCAAGATGATAAATTGTGGTTTTACTTGTTAGGCCTGGTGAATTATCAGATTCCTGGTGAATTATCAGATTCCTCGGACTTAATGGTTTGACATTATGGGTGTCAAAATGTGAGGGGATTGTGATGGTGCACACACCTATGGAGGATCTTGTTATCGCCCGATAACAACATTGTAAGTGGTGATTGTTTTAACCAAGCTATGAGGGCCTTATGGATATCAGTGGGATAACTAAATAAGTGTAATGTAAACAAAAGGAATACGTCGCTTATATGCAGTGTCGAGATGATATACCTATGGGTGCGGCCCATGCACCTTTTGATGAAAGGGAATATGCTTATTGACAAAAATATTGCACACATGATGCAAATACCAAAGCATAACAATGTTCAAGATAAGAAATTTGACAATACAATAATAATTGTCAAGAAACTTACTGTACATGGAGAAATGGTTGAAAAATATGTCCTAGATGAAGTTTCGGGGGAAATAAAACATAAAATACCATGTTGAAGAGCTTGTAATCCTGATCACAGTGGTGTTGATGGTTCATCAAATAGAGTTACTGATCTCTAGTACAGGGCTATTAAAAATTGGGAAATTTGGCCTATAAATAAGGACGAGTCCCGCATTTTGAAATCATTTTCATCGTTCAATATTTTGATGCCCTATGAACATTTTTGTTGTTTCTGAGAGATTGAATCGATTGATTTTGATTACACAAGTTGTAGGTAAGCCCTTGTGCCTAGCTCTTCATTTTTGTCAGATTAATTTCTCTGTCGGCGACCCTAATGAGTCGTATGGTCGGTCGGAGGGTTTTTTGATTAGTCATGTGACTTTCGAAGGAATGACCACGTGGAATCGCATGGTGGTTCCTTTGACAATCATGCGTCGTGCTAGAGCTACATGGTGTCAGACCCTCGTTAATATAGAATGTCTCTTAGGAGGAGATAATGAGGGGTTTGGTGATGAATGCATCGATGATCATCATGTTAGAGATGAGAATCTAATTTCTATGTGTAGAGGTATGTAAGGACATTTCTATACCATGGATCTTTAGTTGTCAAGATGAACAAATGTTCATTTAGAAATTGATCATTGATATGGGGTCCCACTGCGATGCTTAGGAGAGTAGTGACGAGCTCGACAAAGGCTAAAGTTTTTTTTTGCTTTTGGGTTTTATAGACTCTAAATCGAATTCCTAAAGGACAATGATTCAACGAGTGATTTTACCATTCATAAGTCTTCAGCTTAGTATGTACTACATTGGGTTAGAGTTTGCAATCACCATTGTTTTGGGTAGCAAGATGTAGTGTTGCAGCTTTTGCACTTAGAGGATCACAACCATTGTTGATTTCTCATTGTGGGAGCCCTGTCAACATCTTGCTTATGTAATAAATGACATGCTCCAACTCATCTTCATCATTTTGAACTAGGAGGATAGTGACTAAACATGATGACATTGAAACATAAAATATCAGGTCATTTTCAAAGTCAAGACAGGATATAAGAGGAGTGGATGCCAAAGCATTTTTTAGTGCCTCAGAAGACATACGTGCTTGGTCATCCCACTGAAATGGTGTATCTTTCCTAAAAGACGTAAAAATCCGTATGCTTGTGTAACGTAATCTAGGACAAAATGATGAAGAAGGTTGGCATTGCCTTTAATGCTTTGCAATTGCTTTCGTGTTTTCGATGGGGGGAGCTTGAGGATGGCTTGGACTTTGAGGGGATCAATGATGATCCTTGTTTGTGATACGATGAATCCTAGCATGAATCCTACTATAACGTAGAATACACATTTGAGAGGGCTTAATTGTATATTGTACTTACAACATCTTAGGAAGATGGTATGCAAATTGGCAAGGTGGTCGATGTGTTTGTTTGATGTCATTGTTAGGTCATCGAAATATGCCATGATGATATGAGCTAGAACATTGAAGTTGTAGGACATTGCCTGCTGAAAAGTGGCTCTTATGTTTTTTAGTCCAAACAACATGACGTGGTAGGTGAAGGTGACCCATGGTGTTGTGAAAGTTATTTTATAGGGATCCTATTGAGGGATTCATTTTTTGTTAAAGCTAGAAAATGCATCCATGACGGACAATATTTGTTGATCAGCACATGCATCGACTACTTGGTCGATCAAAGGTGTAGGGAAGTTGTATTTGGGAGAAGCTTGGTTAAGATCCTTGAAACCTGTGCATACACATAAGGTTCCCTATTTTTTGTTCACATGGACGAGATTTAATACCCATGATGTGCATGCAATAGGATAAATGAACCATGCTTGGTGAAGCTTTTTTTATTTCTGCAATGATGCTAGATTATTTGGAGGGGTGAACAGATCATTGTTTCTATCGTACCGATGAAGTGTCAAGCCATGTATCAATCAGATGTGTGGGGTCGAGACCTAACATCTTTGTGTATGACCAAGTGAAAATATCTCAAAACTCTTGGAATAATGTTTTGTAAGAAATCACTTCTTACTAAGAATAGGAGGCACCAAGTGACATGTTTTCTATGAAACCATAAGTGACCAAAATGTCCACTTTGATAGTAAGGGAAATGTTAGGCATATTCCTTTCTTCAAGAGCATTGAGAGCATGAATATGATTTATAAACCAATCGATGTGGTTGGGAGAGATAAAATCCTTGGTTTCAATGGCACAGTGTTAAGCCACATGGGTATATGGACCCATATTCTGAGGTAAGAAGGAAGATCGATGATGGAGGTCATTCCAAGGTGCCTCAAGGGTAGTCATGGATTCTAAGATCACCTCGTCGAAATGGAAGAGGTGACCAAGGAAGTTACTTGAGGTTTATGGCTCAAGGGGTAGAGTGACTAAAGTATGGTTGTTCAAGGGAACAATATTATGTATGGATGTGATACCTTGCATGTTGAATGAGTCAATGTCTTCTTTCACATATGTATATACTAGTGGTGTAACAAGGAATTATTTTGATAGAAGGGTCGGTGGGTGTAGCATGGAATGATGATGATACAGAAAGGATGATAACATGGTCAGTTGTATTGTGTGTTGAAGGTAATATATATTTCTAAGGAGAGGACAATGGGGTTGTTGCCAGAGGAGGGTGTCACGTAATTGCATCTTATCGAGATGAGCAACTCATTCTATGTGTAAAATGGGGCATTGGAATGAGTAATGAGTCAACAAGACACACAATTGACATGTACAAGTAGGGCATGATTGAATCAATTTATGAGCAGGGCTCTACAGACGCTTGGTTTGGTTGGGAGGAATCATGCCAACGTCTAAAGTAATCATGTGAGCATGGTGTCCACATGACGAACAACCTTGATGAGTCTCCATCTCCTTTGATGTGGTTATGATGTTGATGGCAGTGATCTCAGGTTGGATTATTTGTGTATTATCAATGGGGAAGGGGGGTGTTAGATGAATAATTTCTAGTGCATTCCAAAATTGGGGGAGCTCGAGATAGTGATGAGTGTAATGACCAAATTGATAACATATTGTGCATGCATGGTTAGTGTGCAATGTATTTTTCTTTGGTTTGGGGGTGGCTATTGAAGTGGTAGCTAGTATGCCCCCTATTGAAGAGTTGGTTACATGAGTAGCACTTACAAACGTGTTGAGAAAGTTCCTTAGTTCTGACAATGTAAGGAAAATATTGGTTGTGTGTCCCGGTGTACTACATAGAGCACATGGCTCATTAACTCTAGGGTAAGGAGGGTTACTTGATGAAGCTAAAGCTTTCGTCTTTGGAAGCTTGGTGCCCCCATTATCGAAATTGGGTGTGACTGGTAATGGTGTTGTCTCTAGTGATATCAGGCATAGCATCACTATAGGTTATGTGCATGCAGGAACAACCAAGGTGAAATTAAAATGGGCATATGGTTTTGGTAGGATTTCAGGTGGAATTAATACCAAAACGGTATCCCGGAAGTGAGACCTGGAAAGGTAAGTGTATCCATGATCGGTGTACCATGCATGCCTGCGGGGAGGAAGAAAGGGGATTTGGACCATTGGTGGTGCTAGAGGAGGTGGGGGTATGGTTGCTCCTTATGGATGGAGATATTTTTTAGGCGAAGATGTAGAGGTAGAGGTAGTTTGTGTCTTATCTTCGAATGTGAATATAACACACATAAGATCATCTATAATGTATGGGATTGTTGGTGTAGGGCCAACATATTTACCTAAAAAGGTTGAGTCTTTGTAATGTCAATATTGATGTCTACGTATGATGGTTGTGTTTATGATCCTATAATGGGTATGGTGCTATCTGGGTTAGAATTGGAGTGAGGCTCATAGTTAGTAAGATGGTCAAGAGTGACTACTTTTCCATTGTGGGGAAACATCATGACACGAAATATAGATGATGCAACTTCCTTCATGGAATACATATAGCTAAGGCCCAAGAGGATGTTGTAATTAAGTTGTGTGTCAACTAGTTCAACTTCAAGGAGAACCATCTTTCCTCCCAATTCTATAAGGACATCATGGTAAAGGTCTTATGGTTGCGATATTTGACCATCATAAGCATAGAGAGTGATCGATGATGAAACTAGGTTGGGTGACCCAAAACGTTTCCAAACATGGGTTGGCATCACACAAGTGGATGCTCCTTCATCGACTATGTATCAATGAATGACAATGTTCTAAATTGTGACAGGAATTTGGAAAGCAACGGATGAAGGAAACTGAGGCTCATCATTGTCTAAATTGAAGTTCACGAGGCTTTAATTAGATGCGTCGATTGCGCCTAATGCTGAGAGTAATTCCTTCTTTTGGGAAGGGAAAGACTAAAGAACTTTGAGAGTGGACATGGCGACATAGGATTGGGCCAAGTCATTTAAAATGTTGTAGTTATATGTTTCCTTCATGTGAATATTGTGAGCTGTTCGTTGTAGTGGTGGTTTTGGTATCTTAGGGATTTGGTCATTACTATGACGTATCTATAAAGGCTCACTAGTGGTAACGGGTGTATCCTCTCTCTGTGGTGATTCATGCATACCATAAACTTTATTATGGGTTTGAAGATGGATTTCTACCATATTCATACAGATGTTTTGAAAAGGTCCATCTCTTGGGGTTGAGGATCTTGTTGATGGGAGATAAACTCTTGATTGGAGAAATGTTGTTATAGTACCATTTGTTGTGAAGGTGGTGTGTTTGTCATTTGGGGAGGGTTGGTGCCAATTTTATTTTTAGATTTGATTAGTTTATGACACTCTAGTATCAACGAGAAATGATGCGTGTAATGGTCATATTCTCCACACATGGTGCAGGGAAGTTGGTTTGTAGGTTGTGATTATTTCCTTTCTTGGGGGGTTATTGGTCCATGTGTTTTGGTTTTGATTTCCATCATTCTGATTTTGTTGGGGAGGGGGATTTTCCTATACCATTGCGGTTGGTTTTATTGTTTGTTCTTTCCTTTATTATTTCCTTGATTATGTGGATTGGGGGGATTGGACACATTCAAATACTCAAAATGTTGAGTCTACTACGCGTGATAGGGTTGAACTAGATTTACTCTAACATGAGTCATGGGGTGTGTACCAAGATGACTAGTGAATGGAAAATATGGGTAGTACATGGGTGTGGATAAATATGGGTTAGGTTCTCCATAAGATGTGAATGTAGGAGCTTGTGGTGTTATTGGGGGTGATGGTTGTGCAAGTTGTGTTAATATTACATTTGGGAAAGTGGGATTGAATGATTCATATGTCATTTTTCCAAATGGGGGATTCATATCAGTTTGATGGGTCATTATCGCTTAAGGTGTTGGTGGGTTTTGATGTGACATGTTGTATGGCATTTTGTGTATATTCCCTCGATGGGAAACAACCTTGACAATCCCATCAACATAATTAAATAAGCTTGGATGAGCTTGATCTAGAGAAAGATGCCAAGGGGCATATGAAATGATTGTATACAAATATCTTGATTGGGCATAGATCAAATCAAAATATTGGGCCTTAAGGTTTGCTTCTTGTTCCATTTTGGGCATGGTAGTTGCCACGTACTTGGAGATCATGGGAATGAGTGATTTTAGAAACCATTCTAGTAAGAATTCAACCTGGATTGTGATCTTACACATCTTACATTTACACCATTCATGAATATGATCCACAATTTGCGTAGAAGTATTTTGACTAAATTCAGTTAGAATTTCTAAACCAAGATCATGACATATAGGTAATTGAAAATATGTGAGAAAGATGGTAGCTATGGTCTCAAAGGTGGAATGAGTACTAGTTGATAAATTGACATATCATTTGGTCATTGTCTCTAAGAGGTTTCCTTGGAATAACTGAAGGTAAGCATTATCTTCGACTATGCTCTTGGAAGAGAATCATAGATTAAATGACATCTCATGGTTGGTTGGGACATCTCCCTATTTATCCTCGTAATTGGGAATATTCGAGGGAAGTTTGGATAGCATGTGTGGCCATGTTGAGTCATGTTGAATGGGATCATTTATTAGTTTAAATAAATATGAGAGATTTAAACTTGTCATAAATGGAAGTGTCAACAGTGGCGTAGGACCAACCATTGGTTGTTGTGTATGAGATCCTCTTGTTGATGAGGGGGATGATAATGGGGGTGTTGAACCTCTACTTGATGGTAATGAGGATGTAATTGAGGAGTGATGAGGAGATCCTAATATGGTACAGTTGAGTACAACTGATCCGATCAAAGATGCCTATGAATTTCCCCAACATGATGGTATTCCCCATGATCTACAAGGATATGATAGTGTGGGAACCATTTTTTTAATAGGGGGGATTCCTTGTAGTCTTTGAGACTTCCTAGGATTTCTTAGTTCCTCAATGGTTGTTTTTGTGTGATGAAATGAAGGCTAGGATGCAGGGAATAAAACACAACTGACAAATGCAAAAATGTGATAACCACAATAACAGATGCAAGATGGTGCAAGTGAAAAAGTATGTGTTGAGTTTTGCAAATAGTACCAACAATAGGTTATTTTTAATTACATTATATCTTTGTAATAAAAAGCAACAATAAAATTTTCCTATTTGACCTAACATCCTTCCTCTTAAATTGACACCGGGCCTTCCAATAGATCTCTTGTTTGATGGTTATGAACCCATCAAAGACGGCTAGTGAATGCACGAATGAATTAGTTATAATGAGGGTTATTGAGGTTATGTTAAAAAAGGATTGGAAACATTTCCAACAATCAACTAAATTTGACTTGGACGCAAATGCATCCCACAAATGCCACCTAGTAACAATCCTAGTTTTTTGACACTAAGATACCTGGGTCAAGTGTGGATAAGGAGTTCGACCTTGAGAAGTAAGTTTATCCTCCACAAATATTTGGGTGGATCAATGTAGTGAAAAAAAGAAATTATGCCTCAGCTTTAGCATTATTGGGCACTGCGCTTCCTTATCTAGGTTTGTCATACTTTCTTGTGGCAAGATTTAAATAGTTCTCTCTAAGTCAACAACAACTATTATTTCAAATGAAGAAGATTAATGGGAATTATTTGGATTCTTATCCCAATCAATCCTATCCTAACTAAAATTTATTTTGTGACCTCTTTGATAGAGGATTTTAGTTGGTAAGGATTACGTTGCAATTTGATTCTAAGGGTCCAAATTTGATTAAATGGGTGACAAGGAAGGTATTTTAAACCTTCCAATTTTTATGATTCATCAATATCACTTGTGAGTTCAAGATGAAGAGCATACTAAAATCAAAAGAGTATTTAGGTCCATTTATGTGTTCTTCAATTGAAAGACATCACACATGTGTTTGAAACCAAAATAAAGTAGAAATTTTCAATAACTTATGAGAATCATAAAGCAAAGAGTATGAACATTGACGGTTCATTACTCATAATTAATCTCTAACTGTGAATGGTGTTTGAAAAAGACAACTATAAAAGCTAAATGTGATAAGGGAGGTGTTTCAAACCTTCCATTTTTTTTTTCTAGTTTGTCAAGATCACTTATGAGTGCAAGACAAAGAGCATACTAAAAGGGAGAGGAGTCTTTAGGTTTTGTTTATGTGTAGAAGTGAGATAATCTAATTTGGTTTCTAAAAGGAAATATGTAAGAAGCAAAGAGTGTGAAACTAATACAAGTCTACTCAATTATATAGACTAATAATTTATATGAAAAACAATGTATAATGATGTAGCTTACTTCTAGTGAAAATTAGGGGGTTCGTTGGGTACCTCAAAGCATTTGCCTAATAAGTTGTAAAAAATGACTTTTTACATCCTACTTGGGCTAGGTGATTTGATTGCTAAAATAAGTAAAAAAACTTATTAGTTATTCATTAAATTTTTTAGCATGCATGGGAAGCCATTGGGATTGCAGTTTGTAGTGTAATTAAGCAATAAAAACTTAAAGAAAAGACACAATCGTGTGGGTTTTTGGAACACAGTCATGCATGTCACAAGTAAAATAGGTCTCACAGATAAACCACATCCGTAAATGAATGGATACTCACATTGTTTCACAGTTGTTGAAGAGAAAGTCACATCATTTTTCATGGAACAAATATTGGGAAACACGTGGGATGAAAATTGGACAGTATTTATCCTTCATCTTACAAATATTGTTGGTTAGGGGTATGAGCAGCAAGAGCATGACCCTGTAAAACACCCCAAATCAGTTAACAAGTAGAAAACTAATAAAACAAAAATAGTGGAGTCATCAATATTGTTTTGGGAAAAATACCACAAGGCCCGAGAAATCCTCCCTTATCCTTGTAGGTTGTAACTGAGGAAATATTTCAAGTAATGATTAGTAGACCATACACTAACAAGCTAAATAAAAACTCAATAAACAATAATGAAATAAACTATTGACAAGTGTTAAATACCATAAACCAAAGAGAATGGGTTAGCTTCAACCATATAGTATTGTCTGATGGAAAATCTTATATACAAATGGTGTCACCTAGAAGAATCTAACTTTAATGGTATCCAACAATCTCCCTTAGGGATGGGTCCTTTTGAACTCTCTCAAATTGCTTGCTAACTAACTTCTAATGATGAGGAGAAACACTTCCTTCTTGAGGAAGAGATTAAGGGAGCTTTGAAATGCCAAACGGTAATAAGAAGGTGGATGAAAGAAGCAATCTTAAATAAATTCTTTACAGTATAACCTTGCTCTAGATTTATCTTTTTGAATGCATTCTCATGGCTTCCTTTTATAGGCCAAATGGAAGTCTTGAAACATTTAGTTTTTGAAGTGAATGCTCCATCTCATGGAGTGGTCCCGAAGGTACAAGAATGGGGATATTGAATGCTCTCAAGCATGTGAAGAGACCAATTCGAATTCTTGGAGCCAAAATGTTGTTGAAAGTTCTAAATGCGCAACGGAAAGTTAACGGTATGTCTGTTGCTTCAACTGTGAGGGTTTCAAAACTTTTCTCATGTGGATCTATGCGGGTATCTGGAAAAAAGTCATGTGATTGTACAAAATGATGGACTTTGTCATTCTAAGGTTCAATTCTCATTCTAAATTTTGATGAGGATGATGATAATGAGTTGCATGTTGTATGTTAATGATTTTCTTCTGCAATAATCACTGAAATGTTGCATGTGTGTGATATTTGGACGATAACAAGGGGGTTGCAACTTTATGGAAAATTCACCTATGAATTTAAATCGATTGCTACACGGTGGCTTATATAAATGAAAAACGGATAATGTACATAGTGAGTTGGAAAAAAGACAGTTTACATATTGACAAGTGGCAATGATAAGGTGTACGACAACGGTGGAAGAGAAAATGGAAAAGATGTAGTCTATACAAAAGAGAAATTATGTAGCAGCACATGGGAAGTAGTTTCGATGGATCGTACGGAAACCAATTTGATAGGTGCAATAAATTAAATTAATATGTGTACACTTTAAATTGCTTTGAATTGATGCGGCATCAAATGAGTAATTGAGGCATATGGGACGTTGTACATCAAATAGAATTCACATGAAGTAGTTGTGTATAGTGTACGAACTGTTGGGAAAAAAATCTGACCCAATATATTTGGAATTAACCCACAAAATTGATGTGTGAGATATTTTAACCCTAACATTAGCTTTGATAGCAATGTAGCAGAAGCGTAAGCACTACATAAACATAAATCTACAATAGATATTGAATATATAAAAGTTTATTTGATAATGAATAAAATGAATGGTTACAATTTCTCCTCACAATATACCTTTATAGGCATTGACTAACCACGAGAGTGAATATATGTGTCCTTCCATTTTTCATTAAATTCTAATTTATCTATTAATTATTAATTACCTATATTATTGATATGACATTTTTTTTTTCATTTCCATAGGTAATAGAGAGAAGGTGGGGAGAAGAGAAAATATTTAGTGAATACAGGAAGCAAATTTCAAAGTGAATTGCCTATGCAACAAGTTTTTACATTTTATTAGAAGGGAATTTCCAAGATTTATTTCTTAACTAGGATTGTATGGTTATCAAGTAGGATATTTTGTAATTATCTACAAATTTATTGATTGATTCGACTCATACAATGGGAAAATGAAGATTTGTAAGTACCTTGAAGCTACGCAAAATCTATTCAAGGTCCATTCCACTTAGGCTCTCTTTTCTTAGCACTAATACTTGCAAAGTGTTGGCAGTAACTAAGGAACCAAAATGTATGCAATGCATATATCTACTAGAAATGTTCGTGAAATGCCTAAGTGGTTGACCTACGCTATAACAAAACTCACCAAGCCTCAATGAAAAAGGAATATGTTCTTGGTAAACAAAGTGTTTTAGATGGTGGTTTAAAATGTGCATGAGATATCGATATGTGCTCCATTGTTCATAGTTATCTAGGCTTTTTTCCCAACTGAAAATTCCATTAAAAGAGAAGGGGTGATCCTTCCTATTTTCTTTGCTCATAGTTTATCCAAGGGAATATATTTTTGTTCTTCATCCATTTTGGTGATCATATTAACACCTTGGAGGCTTAATATATTTTTCAAAGGTGCTAGCTTGTGGATCTTGTGACCATTAAATGTGTATGTTCTATGCCAAAATTGACGATGGCGTAGTAATTTTTATCATTTTTAAGGTTTCTTCCTGACTCTTCACATATGTTCATTATCCATTAAAGCTTGAAGAATACCTGGTCATTAATAATGACTTTTATGTAGCAAGGTTGATACTTCTTCTTTTCATTTTCTTATCTTTCAAACTTATTTAGAATTATTCCTTGTTGTCCTTGTTGGAATATAGTATATTCCTTGGAAGGTAATAATGTCTTTGTATTATGTTGGAAGTTGTCTACAATCTCATGTAAAAGAATAATACATTTAACCCATAGTTATATGGTGTTGTATTTAATTGTGTAGAGTATTTGTCCATGGCATTGTATTAATAGATGTTATTTTGGAGAATTATATTATCCCACATGCAATATGTGAGAGTAATTCTTCCTCATCTCTTAGTATATAATAGGGTCAAGTGAGTCTCTACATATGATGTATTCTTGATGTAGTAGTGGTATTATTGTGACAATGTTGTATATCATCTATAATCTTTGGGGTATTTGCGCCCGTGGATGTAACCCATTAGGGTGAACCACGTATATCAGTGTTCTCTTGTCATTTTCTTTTCATGTTATTATCTTTTATGATATGTTCTTGGTTGCTTAGGTAGGTAAACTAGTTTAGCTTGACTCTATTATTCTAACATGGTATCAGAGCGGGTTGCTATGATCTAGTACCTTCTATAGCTTTCAATAAAATATGATTATCATTTGGGCATTGTCATTTTGTTGTAGATTTGCTTTCTATTTGGTAGCCATTAGGCTTCTCTTCAGATCTGGGCATATTCTGCATTTTTTTTTACCCTAACCCTAACTTGTTGTGTAAGATTTTTGTAGAATTTTTTCAAGGGTTTCTTGATGTTTTTTTTCTATAGATCTACATGATTTCAGGGCTCTCCTCAAGGAGATCTTTCTTCCGATTATAAAAACGGCAGTTATACAAAAGTGTCGTAACTTGGTCGGTTTTTACCGGAATTTTTATTATAACTTGTTTTTGGAATTGGAAACACCATTCTGGATCCACCATTGCAACCAGAACATAAAACTGGGTATTTCTGGGCATCCTTTCGGTAATAAAAATGACAGTTTTCAAAAGGGCCGTAACTTGGTCATTTTTACCCGTTTTTTTATTATAACCTGTTTTTGGAATTGGAATAGCCATTCTGGATTCAACCATGTGGCTAGAACAAAAAACTGGGCATTTCTGGGCTTCCCTTCGGTAATAAAAATGAGAGTTATAAAAAATGGCCGTAACTTGGTCATTGATTACTGGATGTTTTATTATAACCTATTTTTAGAATTGGAACAACCATTTTGGATCTATTGTTGCAATCAGAATAGAAGCTTGGGATTTTCTGGGCACATTTTTTTCACAGGGTTGTAAGTGAAAATTTCTCCTCTTTTCTTTGTTGTGTTTCTAAATGTGCTTTTGCAGATTCAGATCAGTAAGGTGTAACTATTTTCAAGTTCTTCACTGTTTTTCTATCATTTTTCAGTATTAGGGTTTCTTATTTTTTGACAAAACTTCTTTCATTATGACTTCCGAAGTAGCTTCTGTTCATAAATTAGTTGGTTCTAACTATCTTTCCTGGAAGAGAAACATGATTAATGTTCTCAAGAGCAAGAATCTTTGGAGGCTAGTTAAGTGTGAACACAAGACTGTTGTTGATGATTTGGCTATATGTGAAGCTAAAAGTGGTCAATCAAGGGGGCTCATTGGTCAAACTGTTGCAGATAGTTTTTAGGAAAGTATTGAGGCAGAAGACAACCCAGTTCAGGTATGGCAAATTCTTTCCTCTTTATTTGATTAATCTGATGATGTTTCTGCATATTATCTTAAAAAGAAGATCTTTGACCTCGAACCTGGTGACTTTGGAAGAGTTGAGTTATATCTCGCTGAATTGAAAACTTTAAATGAGAAATTAAATAGTTGTGGTAAAGATTGCAAGAAAACTGACATTGCTCTTATTATTCTTGTAGAACGTAAAATGCCATCTTGTTTTGATATGTTTATCCAAACTAGGAATAGAGCTCTAGAATTGTCTCAAAGTACTGCGAAGCAAACTTTTGATGATTTTTGTAAAGGATTGATAATTGAGCAAGAAAGGTTAATTGTTTCAGGATAGCTCACACCTAATAAAGCTCCAACTGCACTTAATAAGAATCATAAGAAAAGTTTTAATAATGCTAAAGGTTATATTCCTTCTAATACTAATTCTGGACATGCTTCTCATGCTTCTAATGAAAATAGTAAACAGAAGAAAGTGTATGATCCTTGTAAACATTGTGGTAAAACTAACCATCCTGAAAAGAATTGTTTTGAACCAAAACGTTTAATGGCTAAAGCTAAAAATAAAACCTCTAATGACTCTCAAGTAGCTTTATGTGCATCTGTTGTTTTGCCTAATAATTCGTCTTCTAACGTGGAATGGATAATGGATTCTGGTGCATCTAAACATATGACTGGTGATGCTTCTTTATTTACTTCCTATGACAATCGTAAACACATATCTCAGAAAGTTTCTCTAAGTGATGGTAAACAACTTTCTGTAAATGGTTCTGGTAATGTTAATGTTACTAATGGTCAATTAGAAGATGTTTTTCATGTTGAACACATGCCCATGAACTTACTTTCTATTTATTGTGCTTGTAAAAAAGGGTTTAAATTTGAAGCATGGCCTGACAAATATGTTCTTAAAGATATCAATCAAAATTTCAAAGTAGTTTCTTCTGGTCTTGTTGATCATACTACCGGTCTATATAAATTTGTTGGTTTTAACTCAACTAAAAGACAACATTTTTATTCCTATGTTTCCCACGCTGATGAACAAAGTAAATTATGTCATGAAAGATTAGTTCATTTGAATTACGGTAAAATGCAATTGTTAACTAAAATGGTACATGGCTTGCCTCATATTTCTTCTACTAACAGTGTTTGTGAAGGTTGTGTTCTTGGTAAACATCATAGAGAAATGTTTGAGAAAGGTAAAGCTTGGCGTGCTAAAGAACCTTTGCAATTAATTCATAGTGACATTTGTGGTCTTCTTGAAGTTCCCTCTTTATCTCGTACAATCTATTTTCTTACTTTTATTGATGGTTTTAGTAGAAAATCATGGGTTTATCTCTTGAAAAATAAAAGTGAAGTTTTTTCAATATTTCAAATTTTTAAATCTTTGGTTGAAAATGAGTCTGGTAAGAAGATTAAGACTTTAAGACCAGATAATGGGGGTGAATTTGTTAAGAATGAATTTGAAGATTTTTTATTTAAACATGGTATTCAACACCAAAAGATTGTACCTTACACACCTCAACAAAATGGTGTTTTTGAAAGGAAAAATAGAACTTTAGATGAAATGGTTAAATGTATGCTTTATTCTAAAGGATTACATAAAAAAATTTGGCCTGAAGCTGTAAGTTGTGCAAACTTTATTTTAAATCGAGTTCCTACAAAAGTCGTTAAACATGCTACCCCCGAGGAAAAATGGAATGGTCGAAAACCTGATATTAGTAACTTTAAGGTGTTTGGCTATGAATGTTGGGCTGTGAATGTTTGGCTGTGACAAGTGGAAATGAGAAGGTGTACGAAAACGGTGGAAGAGAAAATGGAAATGATGTAGTCTATACAAAAGAGAAATTATGTGGCAGGACATGGGAAGTGCAGAGTTTCGATGGATCGTGCGGAAACCAATTTGATAGGTGCAATAAATTAAATTAATATGTGTACACTTTAAATTGCTTTGAATTGATGCGGCATCAAATGAGTAATTGAGGCATATGGGACGTTGTACATCAAATAGAATTCACATGAAGTAGTTGTGTATAGTGTACGAACTGTTGGGAAAAAAATTGTATAGATAGTTGTATGGTTGACCCAATATATTTGGAATTAACCCACAAAATTGATGTGTGAGATATTTTAACCCTAACATTAGCTTTGATAGCAATGTAGCAGAAGCGTAAGCACTACATAAACATAAATCTACAATAGATATTGAATATATAAAAGTTTATTTGATAATGAATCAAATGAATGGTTACAATTTCTCCTGACAATATACCTTTATAGGCATTGACGGGCCACGAGAGTGAATATATGTGTCCTTCCACTTTTCATTAAATTCTAATTTATCTATTAATTATTAATTACCTATATTATTGATATTACATTTTTTTTCATTTCCATAGGTAACAGAGAGAAGGTGGGGAGGAGAGAAAATATTTAGTGAATACAGGAAGCAAATTTCAAAGTGAATTGCATATGCAACAAGTTTTTACATTTTATTAGAAGGGAATTTCCAAAATTTATTTTTTAACTGGGATCATATGGTTATCAAGTAGGATATTTTGTGATTATCTACAAATTTAATGAATGATTCGACTCATACAATGGGAAAATGAAGATTTGTAAGTACCTTGAAGCTACACAAAATCTATTCAAGGTCCATTCCACTTAGGCTCTCTTTTCTTAGCACTAATACTTGGAAAGTGTTGGCAGTAAGTAAGGAACCAAAATGTATGCAATGAATATATCTACTAGAAATGTTCGTGAAATGCCTAAGTGGTTGACCTACGCTATAACAAAACTCACCAAGCCTCAATGAAAAAGGAATATGTTCTTGGTAAACAAAGTGTTTTAGATGGTGGTTTAAAATGTGCATGAGATATCGATATGTGCTCCATTGTTCATAGTTATCTAGGCTTTTTTCCCAACTGAAAATTTCATTAAAAGAGAAGGGGTGATCCTTCCTATTTTCTTTGCTCGTAGTTTATTTAAGGGAATATATTTTTGTTCTTCATACATTTTGGTGATCATATTAACACATTAGAGGCTTAATATATTTTTCAAAGGTGCTAGCTTGTGGATCTTGTGACCATTAAATGTGTATGTTCTATGCCAAAATTGACGATGGCGTCGTAATTTTTATCATTTTTAAGGTTTCTTCCTGACTCTTCACATATGTTCATTATCGATTAAAGCTTGAAGAATTCTTGGTCATTAATAATGACTTTTATGTAGCAAGGTTGATACTTCTTCTTTTTATTTTCTTATCTTTCCAACTTATTTAGAATTATTCCTTGTTGTCCTTGTTGGAATATAGTATATTCCTTGGAAGGTAATAATGTCTTTGTATTATGTCGGAAGTTGTCTACAATCTTATGTAAAAGAATAATACATTTAACCCATAGTTATATGGTGTTGTATTTAATTGTGTAGAGTATTTGTCCATGGCATTGTATTAATAGATGTTATTTTGGAGAATTATATTATCCCGCATGCAATATGTGAGAGTAATTTTTCCTCATCTCTTAGTATATAATAGGGTCAAGTGAGTCTCTACATATGATGTATTCTTGATGTAGTAGTGGTATTATTGTGACACTGTTGTACATCATCTATACTCTTTGGGGTATTTGTGCTTTGCTCTTTTCTAAGATTGGAGAAGACATTCTAGAGATAATTGAAGACTACCTTCCCGTGGATGTAACCCATTAGGGTGAACCATGTATATCGGTGTTCTCTTGTCATTTTCTTTTCATGTTCTTATCTTTTATGATATGTTGTTGGTTGCTTAGGTAGGTAAACTAGTTTAGCTTGACTCTACTATTCTAACATGGTATCAGAGCGGGTTGTTATGATCTAGTACCTTCTATAGCTTTCAATAAAATACGATTATCATTTGGGCATTGTCATTTTGTTGTAAATTTGCTTTCTATCTGGTAGCCATTAGGCTTCTCTTCAGATCTGGGCATATTCTGCATTTTTTTTACCTTAACCCTAACTTGTTGTGTAAGATTTTTGCTAAATTTTTTCAAGGGTTTCTTGATGTTTTTTTTTTCTGTAGATCGACATGATTTCGGGGCTCTCCTCAAGGAGATCTTTCTTCCGATTATAAAAACAATAGTTATACAAAAGTGTCATAACTTGGTCGGTTTTTACCGAAATTTTTATTATAACTTGTTTTTGGAATTGGAAACACCATTCTGGATCCACCATTGCAACCAAAACATAAAACTGGGTATTTCTGGGCTTCCTTTCAGTAATAAAAATGACATTTTTCAAAAGGTCCGTAACTTGGTCATTTTTCAGTATTAGGGTTTCTTATTTTTTGACAAAATTTCACTCATTATGACTTCCGAAGTAGCTTTTGTTCTTGAATTAGTTGGTTCTAACTATCTTTCCTAGAAGAGAAAGATGATTGATGTTCTTAGGAGTAAGAATCTTTGGAGGCTAGTTAATGGTGAACACAAGACACCTACTGTTGTTGATGATTTGGCTATATGTGAAGCTAAAAGTGGTCAAGCAAGGGGGCTCATTGGTCAAACTGTTGCAGATAGTCTTCAGGTAAGTATTGAGGCAGAAGACAACCTGGTTCAGGTATGGCAAATTCTTTCCTCTTTATTTGATAAATCTGATGATGTTTCTGCATATTATCTTAAAAAGAAGATCTTTGACCTCGAACCTGGTGACTTTGAAAGAGTTGAGCTATATCTCGCTGAATTGAAAACTTTAAATGAGAAATTAAATAGTTGTGGTAAAGATTACAAGAAAACTGACATTGCTCTTATTATTCTTGTAGAACGTAAAATGCCATCTTGTTTTGATATGTTTATCCAAACTAGGAATAGAGCTCTAGAATTGTCTCAAAGTACTAAGAAGCAAACTTTTGATGATTTTTGTAAAGGATTGATCAATGAGCAAGAAAGGTTAATTGTTTCAAGATAACTCACACCTAATAAAGCTCCAACTGCACTTAATAAGAATCATAAGAAAAGTTTTAATAATGCTAAAGGTTATATTCCTTCTAATACTAATTCTGGACATGCTTCTCATGCTTCTACTGAAAATAGTAAAGAGAAGAAAGTGTATGATCCTTGTAAACATTGTGGTAAAACTAACCATCCTGAAAAGAATTGTTTTAAAGCAAAACGTTTAATGGCTAAAGCTAAAAATAAAACCTCTAATGACTCTCAAGTAGCTTTATGTGCATCTGTTGTTTTGCCTAATAATTCTTCTTCTAACGTGGAATGGATAATGGATTCTGGTGCATCTAAACATATGACTGGTGATGCTTCTTTATTTAATTCCTATGACAATCGTAAACACATATCTCAGAAATTTTCGCTAAGTGATGGTAAACAACTTTCCGTAATTGGTTATGGTAATGTTAATGTTACTAATGGTCAATTGGAAGATGTTTTTCATGTTGAACACATGCCCATTAACTTACTTTCTATTTATCGTGCTTGTCAAAAAGGGTTTAAATTTGAAGCATGGCCTGACAATTATGTTCTTAAAGATATCAATCAAAATTTCAAAGTAGTTTCTTCTGGTCCTGTTGATCATACTGTTGGTCTATATAAATTTTTTGGTTTTAACTCAACTAAAAGACAACATTTTTCTTCCTATGTTTCCCACGCTGATGAACAAAGTAAATTATGTCATGAAAGATTAGTTTATTTGAATTATGGTAAAATGCAATTGTTAACTAAAATGGTACATGGCTTGCCTCATATTTCTTCTACTAACGGTGTTTGTGAAGGTTGTGTTCTTGGTAAACATCATAGAGAAATGTTTGAGAAAGGTAAAGCTTGGCGTGCTAAAGAACCTTTGCAATTAATTCATAGTGACATTTGTGGTCCTCTTGAATTTCCCTCTTTATCTCGTACAATCTATTTTCTTACTTTTATTAATGGTTTTAGTAGAAAATCATGGGTTTATCTCTTGAAAAATAAAAGTGAAGTTTTTTCAATATTTCAAATTTTTAAATCTTTGGTTGAAAATGAGTCTGGTAAGAAGATTAAGAATTTAAGATCAGATAATGGGGGGGAATTTGTTAAGAATGAATTTGAAGATTTTTTATCTAAACATGGTATTCAACACCAAAAGATTGTACCTTACACACCTCAACAAAATGGTGTTGTTGAAAGGAAAAATAGAACTTTAGTTCAAATGTCTAGATGTATGCTTTATTCTAAAGGATTACATAAAAAAAATTGGCCTGAAGCTGTAAGTTGTGCAAACTTTATTTTAAATCGAGTTCCTACAAAAGTCGTTAAACATGCCACCCTCGAGGAAAAATGGAATGGTCGGAAACCTGATATTAGTAACTTTAAGGTGTTTGCCTGTGAATGTTGGGCTCATATTCCTGACGATAAACAGAAAAAGTTAGATCCCAAATCTCAAAAATGTATATTCATTGGTTATTCTGAGGATTCTAAGGATTACAAGTTATTTGATACCTCTACTCAGAGTGTTATCATCCGAAGGTATGTTCACTTTGCTGAAGTATCTTCACCACCTGAGTCTGTCGAACCTCATGTTAAACTGAATATCCCATTGTCTCCTATTGCTCCTATCTCGGTTTCTTCTTCCATTTCTGTGCTTGTTGTTGATCCTAGTTCACCCTCTTCTTCAAGTATTCCATTTGAATGTACTAAAGCTAAAGAAACTTTTGTTTCCTCTAACCTTCCTATTTGGGCCCGGAAAAATCTTGAATCTGCAGGTAGTGAGGTCGGTAACCTTTCTGTCCATCATAGAGCTAGATCTAACTTTTCCCTTATGAGCAAAGTTTTGGTCACATATGATCCTACCTCTTATGCTCAAGCTCAAGGTAAACCTAAATGGGAACAAGCTATGACTACTGAGTATGAGTCTCTTATGAAGAACAAGACTTGGTCTCTTATTCCTCTTCATGTTGGTAAGAATTTAGTTGGTTGTAAATGGGTTTATAAAACTAAGTTCACTGCAGAAGGATAGTTTGAAAAGTATAAAGCTAGGTTAGTTGCAAAATATTTTAATCAACTTGAAGGTATAGATTATAATGAAACTTTTGCTCCTGTAGCTAAAATGAATACACTAAGAACCATTTTATCTATTGCTTCATCTTATAAATGGGAAATACACCAAATGGATGTTAAAAGTGTTTTTTTAAATGGTGATCTTAATGAAGAAATTTATAAGCAACAACCTCCTGGTTTTATTAATGCTGAATCATCAAATTTAGTATGTAAATTACACAAGTCTTTATATGGTCTCAAACAAGCACCTAGTGCTTGGTATGATAAAATTGATGCATATTTTTTGAAGAATGGTTTGAAGTGTTGTATATCTGATCCAAATCTATATGTTCAGAACTTTGGTACTAATATTCTCATTGTTGTTTTATATGTAGATGATCTAATCATCATGAGCAGCCAGCTTACATTAATTCAAAATCTAAAAAGTGATCTTCAAAAGCAGTTTGAAATGACTGACCTTGGTTTATTTCATTATTTCTTGGGTCTTCAAATCTGGCATATGGTAGATGGTATGTTTCTCTCTCAGCCGAAGTATGCTACAGACCTGTTGGCTCGTTTCCATATGAGTGATTGTAAATCTGCTCCTACGCCATTTGAGTCTGGTGTAAAGTTAAATGTTGATTGTACCACACAGCTTGTTGATGCTACTCTTTATCATCATCTTATAGGCAGTTTGATATATTTAACTCATAGCCGACCAGATCTCTCTTTTGTCGTTTGTTTGGTTTCTCGGTTCATGCAGCGACCTCATGAAATTCATTAGCAGGAAACCAAGAGTATTCTGAGATATTTACAGGGGACATTACACTATGGTGTTTTTAATTTGAGCAGTACTATAGTTTCACTCTCTGGTTACACAGATTCTGATTGGGAAGGTGACAGTTCTGATCGACGGTCCACTGCAGGTTATGTATTTCAACTTGGTTCAGGTCTGATTTCTTGGTCGAGCAAGAAGGTGAAGACTTTCTTTATATTCATGTGAAGCATAATATAGAGCAGCCAAAGAAGCAGTTTGGTCACGGCATGTTGTTACAGAGCTTGGTCTGGCTCTGAAATCATCCACTGTGTTGAAATGTGATAATCAGGGTGCAATCCAGCTTGCTTATAATCTGGTATATCACTCCAAGACAAAGCATCTCGACCTTGACGCTCATTACATTCACGGACTTGTGGCAGATGGTATTCTTTCTCTTCAGTATTGTCGTATCGAGCAGTAAGAAGCAGATATCTTCACCAAATCCTTCACCGAGGTGAAGTTTGTGCATCTTCATTCCTTTCTTGGAATGCGGGAAGTTGTCATCAAGGGGGAGAAGCAATGAATCCTTCCTTCCTTAGTGTTAGTGTGGGCCCTTCTCCCAACCATTATTAAGGGGGAGTGTTGGAATATATTCTATTCCTTGGAAGGTAATAATGCCTTTGTATTATGTCGGAAGTTGTCTACAATCTTATGTAAAAGAGTAATACTTTTAACCCATAGTTATATGGTTTTGTATTTACTTGTGTAGAGTATTTGTCCATTGTATTGTATTAAGAGATGTTATTTTGGAGAATTATATTATCCCACATGCAATATGTGAGAGTAATTCCTCCTCGTCTCTTAGTATATAATAGGGTCAAGTGAGTCTCTACATATGATGTATTCTTAATGTAGTAGTGGTACTATTGTGACGTTGTACATCATCTATATTCTTTGGGGTATTTGTGCTTTGCTCTCTTGTAATATTGGATAAGACATTCTGGAGATAATAGAAGACTACCTTCCCGTGGATGTAACCCATTAGGGTGAACCACGTATATCAGTGTTCTCTTGTCATTTTCTTTTCCTGTTCTTATATTTTATGATATGGTGTTGGTTTCTTAGATATGTTAACTAGTTTAGCTTGACTCTACTATTCTAACAGTCCTTTCATATCATAAAAACGTAGGAAACTAAGCCATCTCATAACGTCAACATTCATTCTTCCTGGTCAAGGTCTTATTGAATATTTACAAGTTGAAAATGGTGTTTTAAGACATGATCATTTTTTTTCAAAACAAATTGCAAGTTGAAAATTTGATTGTTATGCGAAAATGGACACCATATTTTACTTTGAAAAAAATCAAACTATCTTGTGTCTAGCGCAGGTCAAGGTTTGAGATCTTCAAAATTTCTTTGGGAATTGATTTTTCACATAGTTAAATTCTTTAAGAACACATATGAAAATGAAAAAAAGACAATTTGCTTCACAGAAATTTAAAGATCTTGTGTAATGATTGGTCTTTTGAATGTGTCCTCAACAAAGTTGGAACTAAACTATATGATTTCAAATTATATACTAAATATGTTTCAATTTGTATTTTGATAAGTAGCGGATATAAAATTAACAAAGTGTACAGAGATGCAAAATTATTTTTCATTATCAATGTGGTTGGGGGTGAGTCTTAGGTGATTTTGGAAAAAGAGTACCATTCTATTTCTATCATAGAAACTTAGTTGAAAAAAAAGTGTTGGTGAGTGATGGTTCTCCTCTCATCCTTTCCATAAGAATTGGTAACTTGTAGTGCACATAAGACATTACTTAAATAGGGTTGACCAATCTATCAATACCTCATCTTTAGATTAATGGTAATGTCTTAGAGTTTAAACAGAACTTTTTTTTAATGCTTCTAATTAGTGGTAGAAATTTCACTTGTGAACTATGGAATCAATTCTTAGCTAAGTAGTTATGACTAGTCCATCCACACGAAACAAATCCATACAAAAGTTTAGGGGAAAGTTTTAAGTGATTTTGACAAAAGAGTACCCTTCTATCATAGCAATTTAGTTGAACAAAATGTTCATGTGATTGATGATTCTCCCTTTCGGAGTCCTCTCCCTCATGAGAATGGGCAACTTGTAGTGTGCATAGGATTTCTTGGATAGGTTGACTAACTAATCAATACTTCAGTTTTGGGTTAGTTGTAATGCCTCTAGAGTTTAACAAAAAAAATTAAAGTTTTGGTCAACAATGAGGATTTGACTTGTGGATCAATTCTCGGCTAAGTGGTCATGATTAACCATGTCCACATGAAACAACTTCTTGCAAAGGAAAATTGACCCACGAGGGGCAAGCATATCACAAACAGGTAGTGAACCTGGAAGGGGAGGATAACAATGCCTCCCTTTAACCACCCAACCTAGAACCATTTGACTAAACAAAACACTCCAAAAAAAAGGAAAAAAAAAGTTTAATTGGAGCTTGAAAATCAGGTCTTACATAGTAAGAATACATAAGGCTATAACCATGATGGAGTATGTTTCAAGGGTGAATCCAATAAGAGATGTTATTAAGTTCACCAAACTTAAATCAAATTCAAAGTTTGAATTTCACAGGTAATGATGTTTCTTTAATATAAAGCTAGTCTCAAAATATGCTTAACATGTTGTTAAATCTAGTTTAAATAATAGTAAATTAGGATTTTTATTCGTTAATTTTACCCTTGTTTTCAATTTAAACAACTTTCAATATTCTTATAAACCATCTAGGTTCATTGCCTTCTATTTCTTTTATTAGACACAATCATTTAAAGGACATTGATTTTGGCTCCAATAATTTATATGTTTTTTATCATTGAATATATTAAAACCTTTCAATGGCACTTTTAAAAAATGTCACTTACAAAAAAAAATGGCACTTATAAAATATCTTGAAATGCATATTACAATAAGAAATTTTGAAAAAGGACAAAGTAAATGAGACACTGGGAATCTCAAAGTACATCATTTTAACTCCTATCAATGGTCATAATCTCCTTTATCAAATTTAAAAATCACCAGGTTTTTCTTAAGAATAAAAGGACAAGAAATACATTGGTGTATAACATTATCTGTTTTGCAAATTAAAAAAAAAGACGTTATTTTGGATTATATTTGGAAATTTACTATCATGGTTTATAATCATTATGGTTATAATTTTTTTTATGAAATTTAATAATCATTAGGTTTTTTAAGAAATAAAATGATAAGAAATACTTTAGTATATAATATTTATTTAAGTTTCAATTAAAAATTTGGGTATTCAAGTATATATTTTGCAAAAACTAAAACAAAAACATTATTTTGGATTATATTTGGAGATTCATTATCATGGTATATAATTATATGGATGGAAAAGGGTTATATCTTGGTTATTAACAATGCATGATTAAGAGGATATAAGACTTACAAATTGTAATAAAAGTCTTTTATGACTTAATTATGTTTTTGTATTTTTGTGTAAAGTGAATTATCCCACATTCATAAGTGGAAATGATTTTCTCAATGAGTAATCGTATATAAGGAGGTGAACTCCTATGTAATAATTACACAATTTATTCATAATATCATATTGTGTTATTGTATGTATCTTTATCATGTGTTTATCTAGATTTTGAAATATCGGAGCATGAGTGAGCCTATGACTAGTCATTCATATTAGAGATCTTTTTTTTCCTTGAAAAGTCAAGTACGCTAGGACTAATCATGTGGATTAGAGATCTTGTTTTTCCTTGAAAAGTTAAGCATGCTATTCTCTTACATTGAATGATGATATAGAGAACCAAAAAGACGTGATAGAAAGACCATATTCATATAAATGTTCTGAAGGAATGTCCATGCAATATTGAAGGGGAGGAGTTGTATTGTCAAAATAATAACAATTGAATGCCAAGGGGTGTTTTGAAATGATCACGAGTTTACTAAAAGCATTTTCATCTTCAAAGAGGAAGAAGGGGCAAAAATATGATCACGATATAGATATTGTTCTGCTAGTTTATCTCTACAATTGTAGTTGAATATTTCTCAATGATTTCGGGTAGATCAATTTATGTTTGTCGACATTTGTTTCGATACTCTTTATTAGTATTTTTCAATAGGGAACTATAGGTTTTCATCATTTAGTAATCTAGATGATTTTGTATTATGATGTTGACAAGTTGCACGAAGGTGTGTCACAGCCATTCATCTTAAGTTTATCAAAGGAGATGTAGATATCGTTGAATATACACCTAACATTGATCATGATGATGACCTCACTGAAGAATAGTAGATTTTTTCATTTTAAAAAGTTTGCACCTTGAAGACAGGAAATGACCTAAGGTAGATGAAGCTCAACATGGATAGTTGGTCAGATAGTTCAGGGGTTTGTGAATCTCGGTAATTATAACCTTATGAGGGTCACGAGACAACTTCATGGAGCACAATGTATGTAGCTCAACATGGATGGTTGTCCAATAATTTAGGAGTTTGTGGAGGTGAAACTTGGGAGCTACACTTTTACGGAGGTTATGAAGCAACTTGATGGAACTCTAGTTGGTCAAGGAATTGTTTTCAAAGAAAAATATTTTGAAAAACAATATCCACCAACCTTAGATCCCTGAGATCATAAGGTAGAGTTCAATGGAATAACAAAAAACTAATCAACAAGAGAAACAACGATAAAAGATATTTTTAGGGATTTTTTCATATATAAACTAACTACTGCATAAAATAAAAACAAAATACCTTTTTCCTGCAAGATGGGCCATCGTATCTGTCCTCGAAGTGGTTCCACAGCTCCACGGATTGGTTCTCCAGTCTTCTCCACGGACAATTGTCAAACGGGGGGATGGATCTAAAGTGGGTACGGAGAGATCTCAACGTACACCATGGGAAATGGTGTGGCAATAGGAATAATGGTAGGAAACTATGTCGTAGGTCTGAGAGCAAAATGGCACATCGTAACCACAAGTGAATGAAAAGGTGTTTTGGGAGAGCCCTTCACAATGTATTTATAGTATGTTCTTAGGGTTTTTTAACCCATGGTATTTTATTGCCCATGGTATTTATCTATGGCATTTTGATCCTTTCTCATTTTTTAGGGGTTTTGACCCTTTTTGAGAGAAAGTGGGGATAAACCATAATGAATTCTCACTATCCCTTCATTTATGGGAACGAATAATGGTGTTTTAGACCATTTGTTTGTGGAAATACAATTGTGTAGGTCAAAAGTAAGGGAAATATGGTGGGAATATGATGTATGTATATGGTTTAGACCATGGAGAGCTAGGTGAACACTTTTTAGTGTTAACAAGAATGTTTGGTTCTGATTACTTTTGATGTTCTATTTCACTCAATGTGTGTTTTCTTTCAATTAGTTTGGGTTTTAGTATTGTAATCCTTAAGAGGGAATGTTAGGATATTAGGTTTATACATTGTAATAAGTCTTTTCATGACTTAGATATGATTTTGTATTTTTTTTTTGTGTAAAGTCAATCTATCATGCATTCATAAGTGGAAATGATTTTCTCTAGGAGTAACTGTATATAAGGAAGTGAAATCATGTGGGAATATGTAATGATGACTATTGCTATGTTGTTAGTATAAAGCATAACATACTCCATAACTATCTATATTAGAAAAATGGTTATCACACATGCATCATGATATAAATTCTCTTATTAATTTTCTTTATATAAGAGAGGTGGAAAACTATTTGTCCCACATGTGTTATGGGATGTAAATCCTCCATACCTCTAACTATATAATAGAGGTTAAGGAAACTCATTTGAGTACAATGGTACACATGAGGGTATGCACATTAGTGTGTGTCATTGTGACCTAAAGTGAAGAGGAATGTGATGTGAGGGTGCTCAAGATTGTAAGATTTGGAGTTTTCTGAAGAATAAATAATATCCAACCTTCTCATGGATGTTTCCCCATTTGGGTTTTGCCACGTAAAATTGGTGTCATTTTTTCTCTTCCATTTCCTCTCTTATGTTATACATTATTTTTAGGAGATTATACTAGTTAGATTTGATTATTATGTTAGTTATTTATTGCTCTATGTTAAGGTATGTTTCTCAATATTCTAACATGGTATTAGAGTTGGTTATTATGCTCTACCTCTTTTAGTATTTTTTTGTTAAAATTTATTTGTCAAGTATTAAATTTATTCGGTCATATTTATATTATGGATCTGCAATCAAATATGGAAAACAACCTAAAGTTTATATCGGATTTGTGTATGTTTCATACTTATGTGCATTTCATGGAAAATATGACCTCAAAATTGTCTTTGAAACAATGTTTTCAATCAAGATTTACTATTGGTTTGTCAAACTTGGTTTTCGTTTGTTGAATATTGAATTAATGTGAAATTGATTCACAGTATCTTGGGATAAAGGAACAACTCGCAGAGATTCAGAATCGATTGCATAAGAAATTTGACATGAAACACACTGCAATTAGAAGTTGCAGATGTAAGAATGTATTCAATAATCAAAAGTAGAGATACAATGTGATACACTTGCGTCAATAACAAGACAATTTGTATCCCAAGGAGGTCATTCGATTTGGTAACATGAGAGTGACTTAGATGTTAGTTAGCCACACTAAACACATCAGTTAACCACTAATCACAACCACAATTGACTCTAACTAAGCCCTAACTGAATCGAAGGAAGTAATGACTGAGTCTAAGTTAATAGAACTCAATTGCATATCAATTAGTGGGTGGGGGAGCATATCTAACTCAATTCAGCTCCAATGAAGTGAACTGAACTCAACTGAACTCAACTGAGTCACTAGAAGTTGTTGGAGGCACCTTAAATCACTCCAGTTGACTCAAATCAGCCCAAAATAGACAAATAGATGTGGAAGGAACCTTTCCAACTCAACTTAACTGATTGTTAGGTGAAACGACATTCAGTTAACTAATTGGTGCACTTATGACAAGTAGATCAACCCAGATTTACTCCCTGGTTGAAGGAGGGAGCCTAGTTAGCCTCCCTGATTGAAGGAGAAGGCTCAGTTGGCCTCCCTGATTGAAGAAGTATGCTGGTGTGTTGATGATTATGTCAGGAGTGTGCTGGTGTGTTGATGCTTGTGTCAGGAGTGTGCTGGTGTGTTGATGCTGNTTAAGCTATACTCATGTGGAGGAGTAAAAATAAAATGATAGCGCTCTGACAACAAAGGCCATAGGTCACCCTGTACAAAAAGTAACTCTAAAATTCTCAAAATAATGCTAAGTGAGGAAAAGGGGATAACCCAGTGGGAACAAAATCCCCCCTCAAGCTGAACACTAAAGAAGTAACTGGTCACCCTAATGAAATCACCCCCAACAATGAACGGAGGTAAGTGAAATTGTTCTTAGTAAATTTCTTGGTGAAAATATCTGTAATCTGCTCATCTGTGGGGTAGTAATGCAGAACAATTGTCTTGTCATGCACAAACTCCATGATGTAGTGCATGTGGATCTCAACATGTTTGGTCCTCTGTCGTTGAACTGGATCCATTGATATATTGATAGCACTTTGGTTGTCACAAAATATGATTGTGGATAAAGCACTACCAATCTCAAATTTAGACAAAATCCTTGCAGCCAAATTGCTTGGATGCAAGCATTTATTGCTCCCTTGTACTTGGCCTTTGCTGAAGAAAGTGCAATGGAAGCCTGTTTTTTGCTGGACCAAAAAATGGGGCCACCATCAAACATAAACACATACCCGAAAGTGGAATTCTGATCTATGGTATGCCCTTCCCAATCTGAATCTATAAAACTGGCCAACTCTAGCTCATAATATGTAGCATAGTGAATGTCGTAGGATCTAGTGCCCTAAATGTACTGAAGGATCCTCTTGGATGCCTTCCAATGGAGATCATTAGGCTGTTGCATATATCTTGATACAACATCCATGGAATAACAAATATCAGGCCTTGAATGTGTCAAGTATAGAAAGATTCCGATCAACTGGTGGTAAATTGTGGAATCCATGGGTGGAGTGGATTTTCTCTCTTCAAGATTGATTCTTGAGAGGAAAGAAAATAGTGAAGCATTGCAATAAGGCATGTTAAAATTAATTAAAAGGTCTGCAATATATTTAGACTGAGTTACCATTATCCCATCAAAGTATTATGTTATTTCAATCCCGAGAAACTATCTCAGCAGGCCCAAATCACTCATTTCAAAATCATCATGAAAGAGTAGTTTTTATAAAGTGAATTGAAGCAAGTGTGCTTACTGTTATCAAAATATCATCAACATATAGTACTATGATCAGAATATTACCCTCATACTACTGAAAATATACATTAGGATTATATTTTCATCTCTGGAAGTTCTATGAGAGCAGAAAGGCATCCATTTTGGCATACCAAGATCTTGTGGCCTGTTTCAACCCATATAAATATTTCTGCAACTTACAAACCAAGGAAGGATCTGATGTATAGCCTTCAGGATGCTTCATGTATATCTCATATTGAAGGTCTCCATGAATAAAATAACTCTTGACATCCATGTGAAGCACCTCCCAATGCTTGGATGCGGCAATGGCCAAAACTAGCCTTATGGAATCCATCTTTGCCACTGGTGCAAAGGTTTCATGATAGTCCACTCCTTGGACTTGGGAGAACCATTTTGCAACCAGTCATGCTTTGTAATTATAGGTTGTTCCATCTGCAGTAAAATTTGTCTGACATACCCACTTTCATTGAACCAGTTTCCTCCCATGTGGAAGGGAAACTAGCTCCCAAGTTGCATTTTTCCGGAGAGAGTTGAAATCTTCATCCATTGCAGCTTGTCATCTCGGATCTTTCCGAGCATGGAAATAGGACTGTGGATCAGAACCAATAATCAAATAATAGGTCTCAAACAGAAAGGAATCATGAAAAGAGAGAGAAATACCTGCTCTTTGAAAATCAGACTAGGTTCTTCTTGGATCAGCAAGATTTCCAATGTTTGTCTTGGTGGAAGAGAGTGTCTTTTTGGCCCAAGTTGGGAGATGAGTGGACACATCAGAATATGGTTCTGAACTTGATATATTTTTCTCACTAATATTAGACATTATATATGCAATATCATATCCTTCACTTGCATTTTCATCATCTGAATGATCAACAGAACATGAGAGAATTTTAACTGTTTATTTTCTCAACTAGTTCTACCTATTGGAGAGGCTCTTCAAAGCAGACACTTCTCTCAATGAATATCTGTTTAGTTCTGATATTAATAAAGTTTGAATCACTTTTATTATTCTAGATACCCAATGAACAAACATTCAATACTTTGCGGTTGCAAATATTTCCTCTTGTTAAGTGGAATTCGAGCCCATGCAGTGGACCCAAAAACCTTGAAATTTGAAACATCCGGTTTGTTTCCAAAATAGGCTTCCAAAGGAGTCTTTCCTTTCATGGAAGAGTGAGGGAACCTGTTCTGCGTGAGCATAAACATTCATAGCCACATCCCATAGGTTTGCATCCAAAACTTTTGGCTTCCAACATGCAGGTAGTCATCTCTTTGAGGCCCCGATTTTTCCTTTCCGCTACACCATTTTGCTGGGGTGTGTAGGGAATGGAGTGATGGATTTGGATCCCACTATCAGAAGATATTTACAGAAATTCAAACTTGATATAATCTCCTACATTATCATATCAGAGAGAATTTATGTTCCTCCCAGAGGCATTCCCAATAGATGCTTTAAACTCGATGAATCTTTCCAAAACTTCATATTTTTTCTTTAGGAAGAAAACCCAAGTGTATCTAGAGAAGTATTTAATGAAGGTGACTACATACCATGAACCACTCATGTATTTTTTAGGCATGGGTCTGTTGATATCAGAATGAATCGGCCCCAAATTATTTTTGCACGGCTTTCCTTTCCCTGATCAAACTTGTTCTCAGGGTGTTTGCCAACAATGCAACCTTTGTGAATTCCATTGGAAGTTTTGATGGCTGGGAGGCCTTCAACCATGGTATGTTTATGAATTTTCTGCAAGTATTTGAAGTTCAAGTGACCAAACATTTTATTCCAAATCCTACTGGCCTCATTCCCATGAGTCAGAAGAGTGGTGGGCTTTACATCCAGTAAAAACTTTGAAAACTCATAGGTCTTGGCATGATGGTTTGCTAGACCTGTTGCTATGAGCTTCCTAGATGCAATCTCTGAGATATCAACGCCATTTGGGCTGAAAACAACTCTCTTGGGTACTCCGGTGTGTGTCATTTGATATACACTTAACAGATTGGAGGCCAAGGAGGGTACATACAGAACATCAAAAAATCTTCCATGTCCAAGTTTTACAATACATTTTCCCTTCAAAATGATCTGAGAATCATCTCCCATGTGGATGGGAATGCATTTGTCGGAGTCTAGGAATGAGACGAATTCTTTGCTTGCCATCATATGGTTCAAAGCACCAGAGTCTATGATGAGTTCTCTAAGCTTTGAAATAGCTGCCATGAGGGCATGTCCTCTTTCTTATTAGATGTCTGGATCATGATTATCTCTCTTCCAAACACTCTCAGGAAGATTGATATTGTTCCTCTCAAGGAGAAGAGTCATTTCATCAATATTTTTCTTCATGTAGGCATGTTCAGGGTGGAATCCCTTCCTGCAATAGGAACACTTGACCTTTTCTTTGCCTTGGTTTCCTTTGTTCTTGTGCTTCTTTGAGCTGGAAGGGTCTTCTTGTTGTTGGTTCTTCTCCTTTGGCTTCGGAGCATCAAACTTAGTTTTTTTATTCTTTTTCTTTCCCTTACCCTTCGTATCTTTGGGCCCCAAATAAAACAATGCTTGATATTTGGAGCATCTGATGATCCCCATCAGCACAAACATGTCATGCTCATTCGTGAGAGACTCAATGAAAGCATTGAGAGAAGGCACTTTCCAATTTGGGGTTTTTAGCTTCCCAGTATGGAATGTGGAAACAAATACTGAGTAATCCGGTCCAAGTTTGGAGAGAATGGAGAGAATGGGTTGATCATCCTCTTTCTCCACTTCACACTACTTCAACTGGAGCACTAGGTTCTTGAATTTGGTGAAGAATTCATTGAGAGTTTAGAGATTGCTTTGGTGAAGAGAAATCAGCTCATTCTCTAGCCATTAAATCCTCATTTCATCTTGCTTATCAAATATATCAACAAGTTTATCCCAAATTTCCTTCGAATTCTTCTAACCAGTGACATGGAAATGAAGATCTTTGGAAATTGACAGGCACAGAAACCCAAAAGATTCATCCATCTTATTTCAGTATGTTTCTTTGTCTAGAACATGGTTTGGATCTATCTCGATGTCCATTGTGGCTCTGTATATTCCCTTGGCATGCAATTGAATATCCATGTCCCCCTTCCACTGGTGGTAATTGAAAGGAGTAAGAGGATCCACAGATGAACCCATTTTTCTCCTATAGCTAATGCAGTAGAAGTCTTCCAAAAAACCTGTAAAAACACAAAAGGGCACCGTAAGGTCGAACAACCTGCACTTTTCAGGTTTTCATAAAAACCAGCTTAGTCAAACAAGATAGCTTGATCAACAACTCCTTTGCGTAGGATTTATGTTGTAAACCTTCGACTTCTGGTGCAGTGCTGGAATGTTTTTAGCTTTTTGCTCAAAATGCATCATAGATCCATCAAGGAATCTATTCAAGAAGCAGATCCTTGTCCCATCATGTCTTTGATACCATGTGAAAATTGAGTCACAATAATCTTGGGATCAAGGAACAACTCACGGAGATTTAGAATCAATTGCACAAGAAATTTGACATGAAACACACTTCAATTAGAAGTTGTAGCTGTATGAATGTATTAAGTAATAAAAAGTAGAGATACAATGTGATACACTTGCATGAATAGAAAGACATCAAAGTGGCTCAGCTGTCAGTTAGCCACACTAAACACATCAGTGAACCACTAATCACAACCATAATTGACTCTAATTGAGCCCTAACTGAATCAGAGGCAGTAATGACTGGGTCTAACTTAATAGAACTCAACCGCATGTCAATCAGTACGTGGGGGTGCATATCTAACTCAAGTCAGCTCCGATGAAGTGAATTGAACTCAACTGAGTCACCAAAATTCGTTGGAGGCACCTTAAATCACTCTAGTTAACTCAAATAAACCCAAAATAGAAAAATAGATGAGGAAGGCGCCTTTCCAACTCGGCTTAACTAATTGTTATGTGAAACAACATTAAGTTAACTAATTACTGTACTTATGACAAGCAGATCAACCCAGATTTTCTCCCTGATTGAAGGTGGAATCCTAGTTATCCTCCTTGATTGAAGGAGAAGGCTTGGTTGGCCTCCCTGATTGAAGGAGTGTGCCAGTGTGCTGATGCTAATGTTAGGAGTGTGTTGGTGTGCTGATGTTGATGTCAGTAATTCGAGTGAATACTTAGGATAAGTGGGTAATTAGGCCAAATTCACCAAATAAAGATGTGTGGGTTGGATAATGACTCCAACAATTAATTTTTCTAATCTAGCTAAGGAAAAATTTATTTTTTATAACCTAAAGTTTTTTGGGCAATTTTAGGTTTAGTAATTTACTAAGTCAATTTTTTTAGTAGGTCTAAAGTTTCTTCTGAACTTGATAAATTTTGATTTGTGAGGCCTTTTTGTAATGTTCCCAAAAATGACATGCATGCAAAGCTCATAAGTGACATGCATGCAAACCCTAAAAGTGAGATGCATGCAAACCCTAAAAGTGATATGCATGCAAACCCTAAAAGTGACATACATGACATCTAAGCATTATTTAATGATGCATGCACCCAATTAAGTCTCCATGCGCATGCATGCAAGTCAACTGCAAATTAGAAGTTAAAGTGACCTAATTAGGTCAAAGATTAGGTTTTGCGTAGTTGAACTTTATAAATAGAGGATAAAGCGAGAGGAGACTTCACTTTTGATTATGATTATTTTGGGAGCTCTTGGATAGCAGCACAGGGTGCAGCACGACAGTTGGGGTTGGAGATGGAGTCTTCAGTTAACAGGATTTCGGAAGTGAAACATCTATCCTAGTCTTATTCCGGTCAATGCAAGAGGATAGATCATTCAGATCTATCAACGTACTTGAAAACAATAAAGATTGTTCAAGGGAAAGAAAAAGAAGACATCAAGATTCGAGAGGATCTAGGGAAAAGATTCAAAGCATATACAACTGCATATTCAGTTATGAAGGGCATCTATATCAAATGTTGAGCAGCATATATTACCACCAGTTAAGGGCACATCTATCCAATATTCAGGACAATGAATCCACTCTCAACAATTTCTTGATCTACTAAGGGCATGAGCATCAAACTTCACGGAAGAAGGAAAGCAGGGTATTCATATTCTCAGGGCTGTAATTTCCCCAAGCTGGGCGTGATCTATTTTCTGGGCATGTAACTATCTAGTGGGGCTCTCTTCTCCTGCAACACTCTACCATTTCCCTATACACACAGATCTGATTTTATATTACTGCTGGTAAAACTTACAGCCACTGTCATCATAATTTAAGATCTGATTATAAATTGTCGTTGTTACAGCCATCAACAACCACTAACATTCCTGGCAGGGATCCATTCTCAGCTGGTGCATATAACATTGCATGACTGATATTTAAATGAGAAACAGAGTTCATGGTATTTGGGAATCAGATCTAGTGTTGAAAGCATCATACTTCCTCCTGGGCACTATTAAATATTGACTAGCGGCAGTCTTAATGATTGCAGTAAACCATCAGCATTGTTCAAAGGTCAGAGTTATTCCACTTATTATAGATGGTTACACAGGACTGATTTGAGGTACTTGTTATGTCCACACTTGCATAAACAGTTTATGTTTACCATTTGTGTTCTCTTGTTTAATATCATGGGATTTGTGATGTTTATTCATCTTACTATGTCATGCATTTAATATTTGAATGAGCAAACGGTTACATGAAGATTGCAAAACAACAAAATAAACTAGTAAGCCAGAGGAACTAAGTGAAAGGAATAATATTCTCCAAACAACCACAAGCAAATAAATTTAGGATTACAAGAAACAAGCAAGTGCAAACATAAGAAGGCAGATCTCCTTAATTTGGGATATTTCAGTGGTATCAGAGCATAATCTTGGCCAGCTATGGGCACATAGCAATTGAATAAAAGTGCATGTCAGAACAAAGGTTTTTCTCTGCCAGCGTGTGAGAACATGAAGACAATTAGAAGGGTCTTGACTGGAAATTGGCAGAGGTTAGCAGTACTTAAATACTTGCCTCGATATCAAGAGTATCTAGCCTTGGGTGATGAGGTATGTGCGGCATTGTCCTTTCAATATTATTACACCATCCAGTTCGGGAGCCAGCCCAAAGATTTGGATGAGGATCTCCTTAAAGACATAGTTGGGGGACCTTCACAGGAAGCATATCAGTCACATGCAGTCCTGGAAAATCATATTTCTGTACCAAACACTCAGCTAGAGTTTGCCAGTAAGACAAATCAAAATATGCATCGTATTCCAAGTGCCTTTGATTTCGATGGTGTGAAAGAAGATCTGATGTGTGGTAAAGTTATGACTGAATGTCAGATTCCAACTCAATCTCATACTCAATAGACTCCTTGTACTGAGCTTTATGTCCCTGGACTTATCCAACAAGAAAACAATCTACATGATACTATTTGTGACGCTGGCTATGATCTGGCTTATATGGCTGGGCCATCTGAATTATTAGCTAAAGAAATTAGTCCGTCCTCTCTGGATGGTACATTAGGCAGTGAAAGTTGTGTCCCTGGACGGACTATAATAGAAAGTGTCCAGAATTGTTTAAAGCCACAAAGTCAGAAAATAAAGTCAATTGACAAAAGTGAAGGGCAATTAAGTGATAAAATAACTGATAGCAAACTCATGGCAGTCGATATAGATGTTTCAATTGGGCTTACGGTAGCAGCAGCAGAAGCATTAGTTATTTCAAACCTGATGAAAAATTGCATGTTATTTGAAGGTATTGGGTGTTTTGAAATACTTGAAGCTGCCCTTAAACTTAAGCAAGCAAGGCAAATTTGTGGCCTAGAAAACTTTATAGATGTCTCCACTAGACCCGTTGACAGTGAAGACTCTTCTTTTGATGATCTGGATGATAGTGTCATGAAAGAAGCTTTTGCAAATGTTGGTCTTTGTGAACTTGAAAGTATGGTTTCTTCTGCTGGTGCATGCTGTGCTGATGCAGTTAAATCCAATGATGCTGAAGAGTATAATAACGATAATACGGCCTCATTTTTATCCAGAAAGGAGGAACTCATTGGTGATTTTAATGAAAAGGACTTTACTCCTTCAAAGCAAGAATTGAAGGGTAATGGATTTGATAGTCGAGAAGATAATGCCATTATCCTTTGTGAAACTATGGCTTCCATTCTAGATCCAAGCATCTCAAGGTGCCTTACAAGTGTTAAAGGAGTAGAAGACCAACAAAGAGATAGTATGGAAAGATTGCATATTTCCTTGGAGCCTACTACCGGGGAACCGATCATTCACAGTATAGATGCTAAGCCAAGTGGAATTGGTATGTGTGGAGCAAGTATGATTGGAAAGTCAGAAAATAGTCTTAGCGGGGATTTGGGCATTATAGGGTCACCAGAAAAGCCATCTTCTCCATTGTGCAAGAAATGCAACGAAGGGGATTCAAACAAAAGAGAGAATGCAGCAGTGGAGAGTGCGGTTGAAATTGTACATTTCAACAAGCAATTTGATAGAAATGGGAATACAGCAGTCGAGACAGCAGCTGGAAATACACATTTGGACAAGCAAATTCATACCATTGATAAGCAATCAAATTGTGCATGTCCAACTGGGGATGCTGTCTTTATTCAATCCAGTGTTATGTGCTCACCGTACTGGCTTAGTCTAGCAGGAGATAGAGTTAAGGATATTATAAGCGTTGATGCATCTCAGTTATCTGATTCTTTGAAATGGCAGAGTCAAATTCAAGCCGCAATCTCTTGTAAAACAGAATCAGAAAACTCACATGATACTGCAGTAACCAGAATTCTTTCCATTGAATCCCAAAGGCCATTCAATAGCCGCTGGTTTGGAGGTTGGACAGGATTGGAGAAGGAAACACAGATAAACAAAACGTTTGAAGCCAATATGTGCATGCAAAAACCTTTTGTAGAGGAGACAAGCTACCTGACTGAATCTTTGAATATGGATTTTGAGCATCCCAAATCAGTACAATATGATTCCAGTAAGTATTGGAACTCACTTGAGAATCAAAATGGGGTCGAGGAAATGTCAAGCTTGTCCCAACAAATGCAATTTGATAATGATTTGATGAGCCCTTCACTATCCCAAAACCATCTTTTCAGTATCTTGGACTTTTCCCCTGATTGGGCATATCCTGAATTGGAAACCAAGGTCTTAATAACAGGTACATACATGGGGGACATAAAGGGTACCCATAAGTATAGGTTTTCTTGTATGTTTGGGGAAATTGAGGTTTCAACAGAGGTTTTAGGCCCAGGTGTTCTTCGATGTCAAGCCCCTCATCATACTTTTGGAAGAATACCTTTCTATGTTACGTGCAGCAACAGGTTGGCTTGTAGCGAAGTACGGGAATTTGAATATCGTGTGGGTCTGTCCCAGGAAATGGTTGCCGGCTCAAATACAGACAACGAGGCCATAGATGAAATACTGCTTCAGATATGATTTGCAAAATCATTGTACATGAATTTTGATAAAGCACAAATATATTTTTTGCATGATGAAGATGGAAGCTGTAACTTAAGAGATATGATGTGTTCTTTGACTAAGGATGAAAAGGAAGATCTTCTTGCAGATTTTATTGATGAAGATAGCCAACTCCCAAGCCATGGATCCAATCCAACACTTAAAGGGAGCACATCATCCAGAAATTGGAAACATGAAGAGATTGAAGGTCTAACAGAAGGTGCTATTGGAAAAGGCTTTATTCCTTCTCCTTTGGAGATGCCAGAGAAGCAAGTCAGTCAAGAACTGGCTGGGAGGCAAAGAGAGCATGTGTCCCATAAGGTTCGTACAGGCAGTGGCCCAGGAGATCAAGGCTTCATTATCAAAAATAATAAAGAAAGGTTGTTGAAGCAGGATCTACAAAAAAGTGGCTTATCTGCAGATGATGGAATGCATTTGACTGACATTCTGGATAGGCTTGTAAGTCTAGATGAGAACGAGTATTTTTCCAACCCCTTGGAAGATTCCTTCAGACCAGATCATTCGAAGACTATTAGAAAATTGAAATGCTTTTCTTTTATGCGTGATAAGATCCATTCTAAGGGCTACAGAACATGGAGATCATTTGTGGATGACTTTGAGGACATCTGCCACTATGCGATGAAGTATAAAGAGAGAGGCTCTATCATTTGGACTGCTGCAGATACTTTGTTAGATCGTGGTAAAAAATATCTTGAACAGTATGCAGGCAGACCAGAAACATTTTTTGGTCTTCCCATTGAAACGAAGGAGGATAAAAGCACCTGTCGTCTTGAATCTCTTTCCAATGGCTATTGTAAAGCAGGAAATATGGGTTATCAAGACGCAGAATGTAGCTTCTCAAAAAGTAATAAAGAAATTACCAAAACTGTATTACATATGAAATATAATAACCTGCCTGATCACAAGCTTGTCAAGCTACTATGAACCAGTGACACCAGTGTTCTTTCTGGAGATGAAAGCCTCCGAAATGTCTGTGGTTCTACTTTTCCGTGCACACAAAATATAGTCTATGTTGAAGAACCAGAGGAGAAAATATCAAACAATGAGACGATATTGGATAATACGTCCGAGGCTACTATATAGGCAGATGAATCAATGGTGGAAATTTTAAAATGCACTGGAGATGAAATCAGATTCACTCCTTTGGAGCAGGATACTGAGTGTTCAAGTTCTTTTGGAGACACAGATTTTGACAGATCTTGTGTGTCTCTTCCAAGATGGATGGATAAATATGCAAGACTAATACAAAAGTTGGAAACAATCAGCATTGAATTTTTTAAGGGAATATGCCAGTTATTTGAAGTTTATTTCTACTTTGTCTTTAAGACATTTGTCCAGCACTACCGATTTCCTAGGATAATTTGGGACCCTGGGATCATCCTCGGATTCAGTTGGTTCAGTTGATTGATTATGGATTTGCGTTGGCATTGCTTGAGGACAAGCAATCTTTGGCGAGGGAGGACTGTAATGTTCCCAAAAATGACATGCATGCAAAGCTCAGAAGTGCCATGCATGCAAACCCTAAAAGTGACATACATGACATCTAAGCATTATTTAATGATGCATGCACCCAATTAAGTCTCCATGCGCATGCATGCAAGTCAACTGCAAATTAGAAGTTAAAGTGACCTAATTAGGTCAAAGATTAGGTTTTGCGCAGTTGAACTTTATAAATAGAGGATAAAGCGAGAGGAGACTTCACTTTTGATTATGATTATTTTGGGAGCTCTTGGATAGCAGCACAGCGTGCAGCACGACAGTTGGGGTTGGAGACGGAGTCTTTAGCTAACAGGATTTCGGCAGTGAAACATCTGTCCTAGTCTTATTCCGGTCAATGCAAGAGGATAGATCATTCAGATCTATCAACGTACTTGAAAACAATAAATATTGTTCAAGGGAAAGAAAAAGAAGACATCAAGATTCGAGAGGATCTAGGGAAAAGATTCAAAGCATATACAGTT
>LPNX011236500.1:26614-91333 GCA_001517045.1 Pseudotsuga menziesii | reverse complement strand
CATGGTATTTGGGAATCAGATCTAGTGTTGAAAGCATCATACTTCCTCCTGGGCACTATTAAATATTGACTAGCGGCAGTCTTAATGATTGCAGTAAACCATCAACATTGTTCAAAGGTCAGAGTTATTCCACTTATTATATATGGTTACACAGGACTGATTTGAGGTACTTGTTATGTCCACACTTGCATAAATAGCTTATGTTTACCATTTGTGTTCTCTTGTTTAATATCATGGGATTTGTGATGTTTATTCATCTTACTATGTCATGCATTTAATATTTGAATGAGCAAACGGTTACATGAAGATTGCAAAACAACAAAATAAACTAGTAAGCCAGAGGAACTAAGTGAAAGGAATAATATTCTCCAAACAACCACAAGCAAATAAATTTAGGATTACAAGAAACAAGCAAGTGCAAACATAAGAAAGCAGATCTCCTTAATTTGGGATATTTCACTTTTGCACTGAATTTTTTTGGTTGGGTGTGATTTTTGTCGATCTATTTGTAGGGTCACTTCTCTTGCCTCCTTGGGCACTATACGAACCTGTATGGATCCGTGCAACCACGTTTTTCAACCATTCTCTACATTTTTTAATTCTAGGTGAATATTTTGAGGGTTTCTCCTCCCTCTTTCCTTGTTGAGCGTGTAATGCCCCAACTTGCAAGTTAATCATAATGAAATATATAATAGGAATAATCATAAATATTAATAAGACACATACTTAATGTTAAATTAAGATTTATTAAGCTAAAGTGGGATTAGTGCATGGATGACAAGTGCCATCCATGTCAACCATGCAAATAAACTTATTTTAGCAATAAGGAAAAGAGGTCTATAAGAAGAGGGGGGAGGACTTCATGAGGGTCTTTCTTCTTCCTTTGGAGCATTTGGTGGATGAAAAAACGAAGATGGGTAACACTTTTTAGCCTAAAGTGATTGGTGAAAATTCAATGTTTTACTCATTTATTAAATTGAAGCCCTCAAAACTCATATATGCATTGTGAATTACGACAGGCAAAAAAAAAAACAAATTGTAGGAAATTATGTTGTATTTCCGCCTATATGTTTTTTAAATAATAATATTATAATTTAATATGCAAAAAATGTATTTAATAATAGGCTTGTTCTTGTAAATTTCATGAAAAGTTAACAAGTGGCTTGTGTGCAGGTAAAATAATTTAGTGATAAATGCATATTTTTTGAAAAAAAAAATATGAACATAATATAAATAAAATGCACTAGGGAATACATATATTTTTTAATTTATATGAGAAAATTATATAATTTAAGTTTGAAATTGACCTTTGAAATTTTTAATCATATTTTTTACACATGTGTGTACGTAAACATTTGTTTACTGGTTATAAAAATCGAAAAGCAAAAAACACCCTTTTGAAGAGGACACGTTGATATGAGGTGTATATATTTTTTGAATCGTTTTGGGTGTGCACTTTTTATGTTGTTGATTTTTCTTTGTGTTTATTTGAAATTGCGGACATGGTTTTGTAAATGTAAGTTTGAAAAGAAAAGAAAAGAAAATGATCATATGAACTCAAAAACTCATGAACTATATGCCAATGGATAGACGATTAGTTGACGAATCCATCGATATGAAGTTTGTCACCTAAGGTGCATCCCATGATAGGGTTTAGGCCTAGAAAAGAGGCCAGTAAAATTAAATTTGCAGAAAAGATGGCTAAAATCTCATTTTAAATCCCTCGATTGAGATAAAAGTTAGATGGAGGTTTTTAAAACCCTTAATTGAGGATTTGAAAAACTTTTTAAAAACCTTGATTGAGTGTTTAACCATGGCTAAGAAAATAGTTCGATCACATTATTTCGAAATTAAACAATATTATAATGCATGTTATGAGACTATAATATTTGTATAGTTCAATAGTTAGATCTAACTATTTAAAAACTTGATCTAGCTATTAAATAACTCAATCTAGCTTTTTAGTAGCTAGAATGACTTTTTTTAAATAGCTTGATCTAGATATTTAATAGGATAGATCGAGATATTGAACTATACAAATATTATATTCGCTTATTATTTAATTTCAAAATAATGTAGAAAATAGCACAATTGATCTTTTCTCAATAGCTCAATCTAGTTATTTCCTAACCCAAGATTTTCTCAATAGCTTGATCGAGGGTTATTTAAACCCTTGATCAAGGTATTGAAAAAAACTCGATTGAGGGCTTATTTAAACTCTTGATTGAGCTTTCAGAATTTCGATCGAGGGATTAAATAAGCCCCGATTGAGCTCGAGTTTAAACAATCCACACCCACGTCTTGCCAAAAATTTTAACCATCTTCATGGGAACACCCTGATAGGTTCTTTTTTTAGGTCTAGTTAGTTTGTTGCATGATATTTTATTGGTAGGAGGAGGATGAAAGGATTTTCCTACTATGGTAAGGAGGTGCTTGTCTGGCATATTTTTAATGATTGAATGTCCAAGGGCTCTTAGTTTTGCACTAAGGGGTTGGTTGGGAGGAAATTGCCCCCCCCCACATGTGATTTCCTGAGTTGATGCTCGTGTTCGCTAGACTATTTTCTGCAACAACAACACTATAAGTCTAAAATCAAGTTTAAGTATGTCTTCCTCTTATTTTCTCATTCGGATTGAATTTATTGTTACTGTTTTTTTTTGTGACTAGGGGAATCGACAACTGAGTATCGGACTCATATTCTCGTGACACGGGGTTCAAGGATCCATTCCTGATACCACTATAGCCCTAGGTACCCCACAACCGCCCGCAAGAATGGGACACAAGTAAGCCAAGGTGTGATTTGAACTCATGACCTCCTTTACAACATGTGACACCTGTAGAAGAAAACAGAGAGGTTATTTTTCTTTGACATGTTATGAACAAAAATTTCCTCCTGTTTTGAAAAATGATTCTCCAGTCGCTCAGAATCATCATTTGAAAATGATGACTCAGCATAGTAAAAATGTCGTTTTTGCAGTAAATATCCTCTAAAATACTCTTAAAAAATTTAATAATACTTCATCCTAATGACTTTCTATCACTTAATAAAATAATTTTGACCAATTTATTTGAGGATATAACAACATCATCACAATATCCATCTTCTTTCCTACAAATTTTTCAATCACATAAGGTCTCGAAACATTATACATAGTGAATCTTGTGTGGAAATTCCTTGTTCAGATTAAAGTTTCATGGTTTCTTTTGAACTAATTGCAATGCATTGTGTACCTCTCGCTATTGTAAAGAAGAATAATTATCTATATTTTGGCATAGAAGGCTATGAGAATCTTGAGGTATTTTTCTATACATGGACAACCTTTCTTGACAGATATGAGCCAACTTCATGTTGAAGTGATCAAACTCAACCTCTTGGTAAATGGAGAGTGGGACCAAAATTTATATTTTGCTATTTGTATAATATCCTACAACCTCGTGTACAAGTACACTTTTCATGGGATTCACACCAATGAGATCTTGTCCATCAGTGTTATGGATTATGGATGAGGACTGGTGTACCCAATTTTGATTTGTAAACATTTTCCCTTTCATTAATAAATTTTTATACTGTTTGGTGTAATATGTATGCTGAATTATATCACTCAGTATATAGAATTATTTATTTACTGCATTCAATTGTTTATAATATTTTAATGTTATGTTATAAATGGCTTTTCTTTTCCTTGAAATTTTACTTTATATATGAAATTTGAATGTTCGAAACAACGATATAAATTTTGTAGCATGTGGGCTATTGAGAATATGGTTATGTACTATCTTAAAATTGCCCTAAAATCTACTTATTTTAGTCTTCTATAGTCATCAAAACATGCCCTGTGAGAATCCGCACTTACATAAAACATAGAGTAGAACTTTCCAAAAACAAAAACCTTACAAAAGTGGTATTTTCTTCATCTTTAAGGGGAAAACCATAAAAAATTCACTCCGAACCAGTCTAAATAGTTTTTCTCCCTTGTTAGTTTTTAGTTATTAGATAATATTTCCTTTTGACAGCTACATGAAGTGCAATTTATCTGTATATGCACCTTAGTTCTATATTTTAGTAGTCGCTCCAGGATTAAATGTGTTGACCATTTTGGACTTTCAGTTTGCTGAAGAATATTGGGGTCTTTTGATAAACCAATTTATAGATGGTTGAAGAATGTATTACATTTCTGCTTGAAATATAATATGATTTTTTTTAGGAAAAAATGGAATGGTTTCTTACCTTTTTTTATCCAAGGACTAAATTCACATTAGTTAATCTAACACAACAATAAAAACATTCTTCATGTGCTAGTAAGAATGTTACATAGTCAAGTTGAACATGATGTGCTTTAACATTCATCCCTACTCCACTATTCAATATTTTCAATTTTATCATGAAAATTGCTATATAATCTATTGTGTAAAAATACTAAAAATCTACCCTAGTTCAACGAAATTCACACATAGGGTTTAATATTTGTCTTGTTTGAGTGATTCAAATTGGTAAATTTGGGTTTTATTATTCTTCATTTCTTTTATATTTTCATTTCATATTTGCAAATACCCGGAAATTATCTTTGACAAAAATGGCTAAGTATTGAAAAACTAGATCAATTAGCTATGGGAAAATGACTGCCATTTCCTCACTAAGAGAGAGAAAATTATTCTGAAAGCACCATCTTGTAGGTGGATGACTAATGCACCTGAATATAGTCTCATTTTTGGAAAAACATCTATGGTCAAGAATATATTGGCCTACCAAAATAGCATCTCATCCTGTTTTGCACCTAAAACAAACCTAAATGGCCTTAGGAAAATGCTTTCCATTACTCGCCTATGAGGGATAAAATAATTTTGAGAGCATCAGCTTTCAAGTGGAGGATTTACGCACTTGACCATTGACTCATTATTGATAAAAAAAAATATATGGCCAAGAAGACAGTGGCCTACCAAAACAACCAATCAACTTGTTTTGCACCATGCCAGAAAATGCTTGCCATTGGAAAAATTGGTTAAATATTAAAAAACTGGTTAAGTATTAAAGTTCCTACCATTTTCTCCTTGAGAGAGAGAAAATTATTATGAAGGAACCATCTTGTGGGTGGATGATTAATACGCTTCACCATTGACTCAATTTTGATAAAAAAGTCCCTGGTAAAGAATATATTGGCCTACCAAAACAACCATTCAACCTATTTTGCAACTGAATATGGCCTAAATGTCCTTAGGATAATGCTTGCCACTTTTCAACTATGAGGGATAAAAAAAATTGAAAGCACCAACTTGCAGGTGGATGATTTACACACTTACCATTGAATCATTCTTGAAAAACATTCTTTGGTCAAGAAGATAATGGCTTGCCAAAATAGACAATCAACTTGTTTTGCAGCATGCCAGAAAATGCCCCTATTGGCAAAATTTGTGAAGTATTGAAAAAACGGCCCAAGTGGCCTTGGTAAAATGCTCCCCATTTCCACCAGGAGAGAGAGAAACATATTAAGGAAGCACCATCCTGTAGGTGGATGTATAATGCGCTTCACCATTGAATCAATTTTGATAAAAGATCATCTAGTAAAGAATATATTGGCTTGCCAAAATAGCCATTCAACTTGTTTTGCACCTAAATTTGGCCTAAATGGCCTTAGGAAAATTCCCACCATTTCTCACCAGTGAGGGATAAAATTATTCTGAAAAAATAAACTTTTAGGTGGATGATTTATGCACTTGAACATTGACTCATTCTTGAAAAAAAATATCTGTTAAAGAAGATAATGGCCTGCCAAAATAGCTAACCAACCTATTTTGCACCATGCCAGAAAATGCCCCCATTGGCAAAATTGGTTAAGTATTGAAAAAATGGCCCAAGTGGCCTTGGGAAAATGCCTGCCATTTCCACCCTAAGAGAGATAAAATAATTATAAAGGAACCATCCTATAGGTGGATGATTAATGTGCTTCATCATTGACTCAATTTATATAAAAAATCCTTTGGTAAAGAATATATTGTCCTGCCAAAACAACCATTCAACATATTTTGCACCTAAATCTGACCTAAATGGACTTAGGAGAATTCCCACCATTTCTCATCAATGAGGGATACAATTATTCTAAAAACATAATCTTGATGGTGGATGATTTATGCACTTAATCATTGACTCATTCTTGCAAAAAAAATCTGGTTAAGAAGATAATGGTCCACCAAAACAACAAATCAGTATATTTTGCACCATGCCAGAAATGCCCCAGTTGGAAAAATTGGTAAAGTATTGAAAAACTAGCCCAAGTGGCCTTGGGAAAATGCCCGCCATTTCGCCCCTGAGAGGGAGAGAGAAAATTATTATGAAGGCACCATCTTGTAGGTAGATGATTAGTGCTTCATCATTGACTCAATTTTGATAAAAAAAACCTCCAATAAAGAATATATTGCCCTTCCAAAACAACCATTCAACATGTTTTTCACCTAAACTTGGCTTAATGGCCTTTAGAAAAATGCTCGCCATTTCTCTCCAGCGAGGGATAAAATTATTCTAAAAACATAATCTTGCAAGTGGATGATTTACACACTTGACCATTTAATCATTCTTGAAAAACATTCTCTGGTAAAGAAGATAATGCTCGGCCAAAATGACCAATCAACTTGTTTTGCACCATGCTAGAAAATACCCCCATTGGAAAAATTTGTTAGGTATTGAAAAACTAGCCCAAGTGGTCTTGGGAAAATGCCTACAATTTCCTCCCTGAGAGAGAGAAAATTATTATAAAGGCACCCTCCTATAGGTGGATGATTAATGTGCTTCACCATTAACTCAATTTTTATAAAAATCCTTTGGCAAAGAATATATTGGCCTTCCAAAACAACCATTCAACTTGGTTTGCACCTAAATCTGGGCTAAATGGCCTTAGGAAAATGCACGCCATTTCTCACCAATGAGGGATAAAATTATTCTAAAAACATAAGCTTGTAGGTGGATGCTTTATGCACTTGACCATTGACTCATTCTTGAAAATAAATATCAAGTCAAGAAGATAATGGCCTGCCAAATCATCCAATCAACCTGTTTTGCTGGCATGCCAGAAAATACCCCCATTGGAAAAATTTGTTGAAGTATTGAAAAACTAGCCCAAGTGGCATTGGGAAAATTCCCTCCATTTCCTCCATGAGAGAAAGAAAATTATTATGAAGACACCATCATGTTTAGTGGATGATTAATGTGCTTCACCATTGACCCAACGTTTAATAGAAAGTATCTGGTAAAGAATATATTGGCCTACCAAAATAGCCATTCAGCTTGTTTTGCACCTAAATCTGGCCTAATTTCCCTTAGGAAAATGCCCACCATTTCTCACTAGTGAGGGATAAAATTATTCTAAGAACATAAGCTTGCAGGTGGATGGTTTATGCACTTGGCCATTTACTCAGTTTTTGAAATGCATGCAGGGATTCCTATTGGAAACTTTACCAAGAATGCAAAATTTGTATTAATTTCTTAGAAAATCTTAGCCCATTATTCAAACAAGCTACAAAACTATGTGTGTGGGTTTATAAAAATGCACACCAAGATTTGTATATGCTTCATTGAACCAAGAGAAGTGAGGTTCTCTACAACCCAGTAAGGGGGAGATGTTGTCACGAAACATAATGTAACATAACATTTAAAAAAAATGTTAAAAAAATAAAAATAAAAAGTAATTAAAAAATTCATGTCGGCTCATAAAATAAAAATAATTAAAAAAATCAATCTTAGCCAATAAAATAAAAAATAAAAACTTAAACCCAACAAGTGAGGGATCAAATTTCTTGAGGTGAAATTTTTTATGAACATGAAAAAAATTTACACCTCAAGAAATTGGATCCCTCCCAACACTTGGTAGATCTTGGTTTAAAATGGATCTATGATTGTTTAAAGAAAGTGATAGCTTATGTCTATATTTTTTTTTTGTTTGTTAACCAAACCCATGCCTCATGCCTCAACTTCAAAGTACAACCCGTTTATAAAATTACTTCTAAGGCCAAGGCCTTAAAAAATCTTAAAGAGTGGATTCCATTCTAGGGAAACGTGGATGCCCAAGTCATAAAATATGACTTGGTAATACTTGTAAGTATCCTACATGAGGTCTATGTTTTGTTTCTGAAATACATTCTACACGCATATTTTTTTTGAGTTTGAAATACATTCTTCGTGCATAATTTAGTATGCCTCTGTAGATCATGCTGAGAGCATACATTCAACCACTGCTAGTCATGTTGACACCGTTGAGAAAATTGGTCGTTCAAAGTGCAAAATCAATTTCCCTTGTAAGCTATGAGAGGGAGATCATCTTACTCACCAGTGCCCTGCTATCGCAGAGGTGCGAAGAGTGTGGTCCGAGACTCAAGAATTTCCTTTGTCGGAACAACCTATAGTTTCTCAACAACCTACTCAACCTTTGGTTGATTAAGTGGTCGAACCAATCTCAGCTTTGTTTGATCCCAATATTCTTTTGGAGAGTGATCCTAATGTGATTGAACCAATGTCATATTTGACCAATCCCACTCTCGCTGCAGAGAGTGATTTTCACGAAGCGGTTGAATCGATTTCATTGTCGATCAATCCCACTCTTCCTTTGGATAGTGAAGTGTCTGCTAGTCACATTTTCTTCACTGCCAGTTCAGAACTTACTGAACAAGGGGGCACTGAACTCGCTTCGGATCAGCCCCCACCAAGCTCTCGGATTGCTTCCTTTGATTGGGGTAGACTAGTTGAGTTGTGCCTTCCTTTTGATGCACATTTATAGATAAAGGTCAAAGTTGAACCATACACGATTGCTCGTTGTATTGTTGATGAAGGAGCCTCAGTTAGTATTTTATCTGCTTGTGCTTGGGGAGGAATGGGATCTCCCAGCCTTGTGTCGACATCTATTCAGTTACTGGCGTTTGATAGAAGAACTAGTATAGCCTTGGGAATTGTTTCTCAAACACCTATTACTTTGGGTGGGAATATTGTCCTAGTTGACTTCATGGTGAAAGAAGACCCCTTGGACTTCAATATGCTCCTCGGATGGGATTATGTCTATGCCATGCAAGCTGTGGTGTCAACATTCTTTCGTGTGATGTACTTTAATCATGGCGAAGAAATTGTCACTATCGATCAGTTGGATTTTCTTGATCCTTCTCCTGACCCAACTAGAGACTAGGTCTTTCCATTAGAGGAAATTTCAACTCAAAATGGGCCTCCTAAAATGAACTAATAAAATAATAGTTAAAATAATAAAATAATATTTATTAATTTTGGAGGAAGAAAAGAAAAAAACTACTTTTTTGTTTGTATTTTTGACATATCTCCCTGTGTTTTTACGCAAATTTCGATCAAGAGAGCTTGTTGGATGCGGAATTAAATTCCGCATCCAACAAGTACACACTCGGCATACTTTTGACGGACCCCGCTACCCCAAAAATAAGAAATACCTGAAAAAATGGAATGATGATGTCATCATTTCATTTTTTCAGGTATTTCTTGTTTTTGGGGTAGCGGGGTCCATCAAAAGTATGCCGAGTGGGTACTCGTTGGATGCGGAATTTAATTCCGCATCCAACGAGCTCTCCCGATCGAATTTTGATTAAAAACATAGGGAGATATGTCAAAAATACAAACAAAAAAAGTAGTTTTTTTTTTATAGCTATCCCCAAATTTATATTAAAAAAGTGTTTAAGACCTATACGGTATTTCAAATTTAAAGCAATTTCATTGGCTAACACATGATGACATATAATTTGAATAAAAGTTAAAAGGCCCATTTTGAGTTGAAATTTCCTCTAATGTTTTATTGATTCCCAGTGTTTCTATAGACACTACCCTACCACAGGTGAGCTATGTGGCCTTATGTCCTTTGTGTTCAATTGCTACTGAGAAGCAGCCTTTGTTTTCATGCTTAAATTCTTGGGACTTGGTCACAGCAGTTGACCAGGTGAGTCATCCTATACAGACTATGGAGCCTGCTCTCCACTCTGTCGATCCATTTGAAATTTTAGACATGTGTCCTATCTCGGATGATCTCCTTCCTTGGGATGAAGTCTTCCTAGAGTCTTTGATACAGTATGACCTTCTTTTGGATGTTGGTTCAGTTGTGACTAAGTCTAAACCTGATTTTCCTAGTAAGACTGAACTTTGTTTTTATGTTGGTCTTGTTGAGTCTTTTGACTCTTCCTTTGAACAGCAAGTCAGTGATCTTGATGCATTTTATTTTTCTTATGAATTTTTCAACTCTTGTGATACTGAGTTTTTTCCTGCAGACTCTATCTCCCTTGCTGATTTTTTTCTTCTGAGGTTGATATTACTGATTATAAACCATCGAGCCTTGGTGCTATAGAATATTCTTCGGTCGATTCTGCCTTGAATTTCCCTTTTGTAGAAGATAGCAAAGTCGCATGTATTCCTTCCAAAGTGACCTGCATCGGATCTTTTCTTTTGAATATGATCCTGATTTTGTTGTTTCTTGGAGACATGATTTTTAGTTGGATTCACAACTATTTACTAGCCTTGTCTTGTTGTTCAAGCTGTAACTGCATTTGCATGTGCCCTGCTCGCGCTTATGAGCGTGATGTCGACTTCCACATGTTTCGCTCATTGTATAATCCCTCATCTTTTCTCTCATCATCGCTAAGCCTTGTATCATTTTTCCTTTGCAACTTGACACCCTTTACCTTGAGGAGACGCTCCCCGAGTGTCCTTATTTTTCTCGCTTTCCTTGCATTATGCATAGGTTTGTTCCTTGCGCTTGGAACTAGTTTCACCTGCCTATGACACTCGTCTCCTCGCATTTAGAGAATTCTTTCTACTTTCCTTCGAGCTCGTTAAAAACAGTAAGGAGGCTGCGAGTGGACTTTTTCGGACTCATTAAAATCCACAGGAAAGATATTGAGTTTCTTTAGGCCCAGGTCTAACTCCTCAAAATAGACTTGACAGTGGAGTAAAATTTTCCGTTCAGGTTCGTTAAGAATATGTGAATGGGAATCCACATTGGTGGTAGGTTATCACTTTCTCGGACCATGTGGAATAATATGAGAAAGGATCACTCTCTTTTCTATGGAATTGAGAAGAGTATTCTCAAGCATAGGTTTATCGCTTTTCGATACTCGAGGGACTAAATTTACGGAAAAGGAACACTCGGTATGAGATTAGTTTTCTCTTTTTCGTGCTCTAGACCTAAACATGAAAAATATTATGAGTGTACTTTATGTCTTTGTAATGCTCGTTAAACCCTAAAGAACAAAGCATCGAGTTTAATGTTGTACGCCCCATTTCTCGTAATCAAATGGATCTTTCCAAGTGATCTTTCCTTCCTTCACACTCGTAAAACTAAGGCTATATGCTGCTTTTGAAGGAGCGTTGGGTAGGTGGTAATTTAACCTTTTCCGGACCTCCCCGACTAAGTACGAAAAAGGTGCGCCTTACTTATTCGGAAGCTAAGAGAGTTCTTCTGTGGTTTGTTTTATACTTTTCCGGCCTCAGGAGACTAAATTGTACGAAAAAGTCGCCCCCTAGAATCTTCTTTGCAGTTTTCAGACTCTCTAAACTATGAAAACACCGTCGAGCATGTACTAGTTCGGGCTCGTAAAATCCACGAATCAGTGCTTTATTAAGCATTCTTCTATCTCTTCTTCGAGCTTTCCAAAAATGAAGAAGGTCCTGAGTTTTCTTTCTTGGACTCGTTAAACCTTTACAAGAAAGAGGGGAAGGGAAGTTCATTCACATGTATTTTACATCATGGCAGCAAGTCTTGTTTCCTTTAACAAAGCACTAGTTTTGAGTCTATCAACAGTTGGGTCCTAGTTTTTTAATCTTATCCCGATTTAGAGTTTTCTTACTCCTCCAGTTGGTCTATTTTCCAATTATATGGGGAATCTGTCAATGTATCCTACATTGTAGATTTGTGTTGTTGGTCCCTTTTCTGTCAAAAGCTGCCTAAGTCACTTTTGTGTCATGCTCACTGTTCAAGGATTAAGCCTTTGTCGGCCATTCTATAGTTGCCTTGACCTTTTGTGTTGGCCATTCCCTGGTATCATTTCATTACATCATGTCTTCGACGGTCCTTGTCATGAAATTTTGAACCAATTCCAGATCCAATTAGTCTTTGAATTACCTCCCGTTGGATTATGAAGGACACCTTAATGCCTTCCTTCCAACGGATCTCTTCGTATTGAATGCAACACATCTTACTCTAGGAATGCGATTTAGAGTTTTATGATAATACCTTGGGGATTGCAGTCATTAGTGGCAATTTCCCTCGCTATTGGGTAGTGGGAATACCTTAATGTCTCCTACTTGATGGATTCTTCAAGTGTTCGAATTCAAGTCCTTGTTTTCACACTTGTTAGAATTTACTAGGTACCTTGGGGACCATTTTCATTAATGGTGGTTTCACTCGTGTTTGTTAATGGTTCTCATTATTGACCGATAATCAAACAGTTTCCTCCATGTTTGACTTCAACTCCTTTATTCGCATGGTTAGGATTCGTACCTTTTTTGGGCGATTTGGATTAAAGACCTTGGGCCGACAATAGCATCATCATTTTTTTCTTTTGCCCAAGTTGCGCAAGACCTCGTCACACTTTATATGAATTTTGTTTGAGACATAGATCCACCTTGTATTCTTGTGGCTATGATCAATTGTTGAGCATGGATCCACCTTGTTCATTTGTAGCCATGACTCCTTTAGATTTTATATGGCGCCTTTTTGCATATTGAATGTCCATGATAGTTTCATGAGTTATACATATGTTGGATCCACCTATATCTTTATGGCAATGTTTTGTATATGGACTTGTATGTCCTAGAGATCAATTTTGTTTGACATTTCTCTCTTCCAGGTACCTTTGTTCGAGGCTTTTTTATCTTGGATTCTCTGCTCTCTCCATACTCAGTTGTTTCCTTTATAATGTATTTCGGCTATCATCTTCCCCTCTAACCTCATACATTAGGGGGCATCTGTTATAGCTCAAAATGACACATCTCTTCCTGTGACCACTTTCCCATGTTTCCATCGCATGTTGACACTTCCATGACGATACTTCATGAAAGTCACTAAAAAAACACATAAATTGGAGGACCCATATCTTGAGTTATGTAACTCCGTTTGACCTCATCTCTACACCGTTGGAAATATATTTCAGTTAGCTAAAACTTTTCAGAAGACACCAAAGTCTGAAAAGTCCTATAAGTACCATAAAAATGATATTTTTTGATGTATGCATGAGTTTCCTTGAGGAAACCCACGTATTGTACGTGACTTGCTATATATAATACTTGCGTATGCCCTAAATATGTGACTATTTGCATTGCAACCCATGTATACCTCCTGCATATGCGACTGATATCTCTACAACCCGCGTATTCATGTCAAAAATACATTTTTCGAAGTTTGGGTAGTTTGGTTAGTTATGCAACTAGCTCCTTTAGTTGTAACTACTTTGCCTTTGACCCTATCTCTTCAGAAACATATAAATAGAGGTAGGGAGGTCCATGAGAGAAGACTTGAACATTTGCATTGTTATGCTAGAGGAATTGGAACTCTCTTTTCCCACACCTTTTCCCTAGAAGCTATCTCCTTGTGTTGCAGAGCTTGGAGGCTGAGTTCCTTGGAGAAGAGAAGCAGCATAACTAGATCAAGGTTTCGTGAAGTGCCCAACTTGAAGAGAAGGTATATTTGTACTTGTTTTCAAGATTAAAAAATATGTGATGTCCTTCTTCTTCCCAAATAATTGTTTAATGTGTGATGGAATCTCAGTTTATGATCATATTATGATGTTAATCAGATTATTATTTCATGTTTATTTGATTATCATTGCTTTATATGTGGTCGTAATGGTTTTAGGAAGGTATAATTCGTTTTACAGGTCTCTTGGAGTAAGAGGAGCGAGAGGAGCAAGTAGAGGATTGAAGGGCTGCTTGGATCAACCTTCGTTTGTCAAGGTATGAACCATTCTAATCTATAAAACTTGCTTATATATACTTGCAGAACCATTTTCATCTCTCTTTCAACCCCAGTACGTTGATGGCGTCTTAAACCCTAGCCATAGGAAACTTTCCTTTACAACAGAGCTATAAGCCATGGATATGTCAGAGATCTCATAGTTCCAGATAACTATAAATCCTTCTATGAGATAATTCCAGTGCACAAGATAACAATCCAAAGACATTACGACATTTGTAGCCTGCAGTGAGTCGTTGAAATCTCCAAATTTCCTCATAGTTTCCAATAAATTGACTGAATTCATCGCATGAATCATCATAACTGATCGATTTAGGCGAAGGAATTCGACATAGAGGGAGCTGAGCTACTCTGCTTTTAATTCCATCATAGTTCTGTTGTGATGATGAGCAATTTGTATGATGGACCGGAGGGCATGGCTTCACATGCAGGGTTCCACTAGCTCGCATGAGTGATCTAGACATGCACCTCCAACTTGTGACATGACTCATTACCTTACATGTACACATGCCCTTGGTCCTATAGGAGATGTGAACAGGAGGTTTTTTCATTGACATTGAGGGTCCCTTTGCTTAAAGAGACAACTTTGTTGGCCTCTTTATCAACATCATCGTTCAATCCTCTCAGGATATGGTAGAAGTCTATTCTTCGGAAGGAGTTTACCATTCTCTTGATTCTTCTAATAATCTAGCACAACTTCATATGTGACGGGAGGGAATTAGTAACCACATCCTGAATGATTAACCGAGAGTCTCGAAACACCATTTCCTCTTAATGTTATGAGAAAGCATTTGAGAAATACCTTGCCACAGGGAAAGAGATTTGGTTGCATTATTTGCTTCTTATCCAATTCCCCAAGAATAAATGAGTTCAATATGGTCCTCAGGATTAAGATGAATCCCTCCCCATCCTACCACCTAGGTATAGTGCATATATTACTTTTCACACACACACACACACATTAAAAAAAAAGCATTCTTGTTGACCCATTTTCATCTCCTTGCCTAGATTATACTTGAAATTTCATGCATGGCTAGCTCCACATGTATGAGTTATGGGTAACACGGCTTCCATTTGGTACTAAGGTGGTATTCATAGGTCAAATTTTAGAGGATGTAAATTTCTCACATGGATTATGTTTTTGACTTATTTATTTTGTTTGAAAACTATCAACGTATATTATCCCTCGCAATGGTTAGTTAGGTTTGTTAATGCCTAAATATGAACACACATCTTATTTATTATGTTTCCTGGATACTTGAACTTTGAAACAAAAAAACTTATTTATTATTCAACACATCCACATACTTATCCAACTTTTTCTTCTTATCCCTTTAATAACTAGCCTCAAGGCATTTGATCCATTTTAGATCACATAATATCATTGTTCATATCTGATTGGTTCCTATGATGAAATTCATACAAAGTTATTAATGCTGTGAAAAATACTCACCTATGTGACATAATGAGTTTTGTTTTAGTTGAATAACACCTTCACTTCTATACATCCATGATCCATCCTTTGAAACCATCAAGGGACATTAACATCTCCTTGAAGAATTCCAATTATTTGGAGCAACCGAATCCGGTTGTTCGTTAGTCAAATCCGACTATCATTGTAATAATGAATATGAATAGTAAATAATATATTAGATGATGGGTAAAATGTACAATGGAGGCTCGCCTTTATAGGCTTTGAGCGTGAAGGGTCACACCCTTTCATAATTAACTAATCTATTTAATAATTTATTTTATATTCGTTACATTGCCACTCCCTTTAAGGAAGCTTTGTCCTCAAAGCTTAAGTTTTTTCCTAGTGTCGTTCTTCATTCTGAATCAGTGTCGGTATTAGAATCAGATGAGGTCTCTTGTGCAGAGATTTGCATTTCCTTTCCATTGATGATTTTGCACTGTATTGTCTCATTGTTCCTACATTTATGACCAGGGGTCCAATCATCACCGCATCGACGACATATGTTTTTCTTCTTTTTCTTTTAATTTTCAGAGTAACCGTTAGATGAATTTGATCTATTTTCCATTTCATAAGCGTATGATTGAGGTTTGTGGCATTGATGGCCAGGAGACCAAGTATCTGCATAGTACCTACATTGTGTCTCTTTTTCTTGTCGATAATGGCTATCGTCTTTTGTTTTTATTCCTTCCAATTTGCGTTCTGCGGCTTTTGCTTTACGTCTTGCTACTTCTACGTTAGGTATGTCATGTAACTTTAACTCTTTTTGGAGGTCTGGTTTAAGACCTCCTAAATAGGTTTCAAGTCTTTGCTTGTCAGACAACCCAAATACTCGTGTTGATAAGGATCCCCATTGATGAGTGAATTCCTCAACGTTTTCGACTTGCTGTAATCTAGTAAGTTTACTGAAAAATTCATCTTCTTTGATTCCTTGAAACCTATTAAAAAAATCATTTTTGAACAAGTTCTAGGTGTAGGTAAAATTATCTCTTTTCCACCATAAGTACCAATTATATGCGTACCCTTCCATATGCATTGACGCATATTTCACCTTCTCCTCGTCAGATTGAATGTTGTAAATGTTGAAGCATTCTTCTGCCTTGTTTAGCCAAGCAACACATTGGTCTTCACTCCCATTGTATTTCGACAACTCTATTTTTGCTTTAGGTGGGTGCACTTTGTAAGGACAACGTTGATTTCCTTTTGCCTTATGGTTTGATGGTGGCTCGGAACTGCTGGATGATGAAAGTGACATATCTAAATTGCTTCGCTGTTGGCGGTGATTTTTAGTTTTTCCTTTCTCTACTATCTTACTTATAGTGTCTATTTTGCTGTTTAATCGTGCCTCCATATCTGATAGTACTTGTGTTTCTATTTCTTTCTTAAGCGTCGCATTGTTAATCTTTATTTATTTTTGCAATTCTTCTTGATTCTTTGTGAGTGTTTCCTGGGTGGCAACATGAAATGAGGCATCTAGCATGTCTGGAATGCTGATGTGGCCCGGACTGGGTATGAACCTTTGTAACATCTCGAATAATGTATTATGGTTCTGCGCCATGGTGCTCATGTTCTGTGTTATGGTGTTTATGTTTTGTGTCACGATAGTCATTTTGTCATCCAAGTCTTTTTGTTTTTCATTCAGGATGTCAAGTTTGTCGTCGAGCCTCCTTTCTAGTACCACAACTGTTATCTTGCATCTTTTCCTTCACGCATTTTAGGTCAGCGACAAGGGACTTTATGTCCTTCTCCATTTTTTTGATTTTCTCTTTTAGCTCCGCCATGGTCTTGGACCTTGTATGCGGAGGTGTGCATTTTAACGCTATTTTGGCGCTAATAATATATTAATGAATTAAGTAATTATTATTATTATTATTATTATTATTCGTAAACTATACAACTTATTGTATATAATTGTTTTTTATTTTTTTTAAAACAAATATTATAATAATATAATATTTGTTTTTTTTTTAAATATATTATATTATAAAATGTTTGAAATAATATAATATAATAATATAATATAATATAATATATATTATATTATAATATAGTATATTTTTGCATATTAGCGTGGAAGTGGATGGGGGTGACGGCACTGTGACGGCTGTGAGAAGGATGCGAGAGGGAGCGACAACGTTGGAGAGAAGGTGTAGGAGGTCAGATGGAAGGGTGGATGGTGGTGGAGGGCACAGAAGCATGCGGGCAGGAGGATGAGGTGAGGGGTTTGAAGACGCAGAGGAGCAGAGGAACTCGATGGTGGAGAGGATCTAGTGATCGGTGGAGTGGCCACGGATGGTAGTGAATCCCATTGGTGGATGAGGGCAACGATGTGGAGAAGCTGTGCGTGGGAAAAATATGTGGTCGGAGTGAGGGATGTGTGGGATATGGAGGTGTGCGGAGGGAGAGAAGAGCGGTGGGAGGATGCGCAGGAGCGTGGAGCAGGGTGGTTGGCGGGGGAATGAGGCGGCCAGGAAAAGATGAATGTGGCGGGTGTTGGAAGATAGCTGGTGAGAAAGCAGCGTGTGGAAGCAGGTGGACGCGCAGAGGAGTAGGCGATTGGAGAAGTGGGGGGGTTGGAGAATGGTAGCGGGGAGAAGAAGTTGGTCTTTTTTTGTTTTTTTGTTTTGTTTTTATTTGGACAGGGTTTGGGATGAAGTGACAGGTGAAGAAATGGAGCAGCGAAGGAACCGAAAATTGATGGGTCGAGTCCGAGCTCAAGGAGGGATTGATGAGCCGAGTCTGAGCTCAGAGTGCAGGAGGAAATCTGCTCTGATACCAAATGGAGCAACCAAATCCGGTTGTTCGTTAGTCAAATCTGACTATCATTGTAATAATGAATATGAATAGTAAATAATATATTAGATGATGGGTAAAATGTACAATGGAGGCTCGCCTTTATAGGCTTTAAGTGTGAAGGGTCACACCCTTTCATAATTAACTAATCTATTTAATAATTTATTTTATATTCGCTACATTAATTTATTTTATATTCGTTACATTATTCAAGTTCATGTGTAATTGATCCTTCTTTAATATGTGAAACACAATCCCAAGAAAACAATACACCATTCAAATATACAATGATAATGTTACCAATGTATAGTCACAATGTTGCATATGCTCTTGTCTCATCCTTAGATTGAAAATCAGTAGCCATCAAAATATACAACTATTAATTTATCAATGTATAGTCACAACACCTCTGTCATCAATCTTAAAGGAATGTTATTTGTCCATTGGTTAATCCAAACAACATGACCAACCTCTCGTACATGCCATGATTATCCTTGAATGCCATCTTCAACTTTTCACCCTCTTTTATCATGTGCTTCACAACACTCAAGAAATATCTACTCAATTTTAATTTAAGCACCTTCAGTTTAAATGTGCTTCACAACACTCAAGCAATTTCCAAAGTAATTGTTTCCCTTCTACACTTAGATCTCAATTACAAATTCAACTGTTGAGGTTTAGATCTTGAACTTATTGTTGACAATGGATACATGAGGAACATAATTTCAATACTTTGAGCATTCTACATGAATAATTAGATGCACAAGAGAAACACTTCAATATGTAGGAAAATTGAAACACTATAGGAAAACATGTTGTTGCAATATCAGTTGCTGCAGGATGAATCACGTTGCTGCAGGACTGGCCCACATTGATGCAAGAATGGCTCCCGTTGCTATAGGACTAGCTCATGTTGCTGCAAGACTACTACATGATTTCGTTTAACTCCAAATATGAACGCAAACTCCCAACTCACAGGTTCTTCTTGATGGAAACATCATTTAATCATCAAACTCAAATTTCTAAGCTCTAGACTAACAATTTATTACACTTGCCAAGTGATTTAAGGAAACTATGTCCCAGAACATAGGACTAACAAATATTCTAGTATAGAATAGAACCAATTCAAATTGAGCGTGAACTTTTCATGTAGCATGTTCTAGTGTCAATGGCACGATTTAAAAATTTGAGATGTATAAAGGAAATAACATGTTTGCAACAGGATGATCAAGATTCATTACATCTAAAAAGAATTAACAGAAATTTCCCTCACGAGTTAAACAAACAGTAATCCAAAAGCGTGGGGAAATGAATACACATAAATTTTCATAACAATTTGGTTTATACACTCTAATTTTACTTCTTTCCACTTTGACCTTCGATAAGCTTCAATTTGGATCTTTTATTACAACTGCTAGTTAATTGAAAACCTAACTAACTCTATTTACTTAACTATTAACTGCATATGACTCAAACTACTAACTATCACTTAAATACGAGATCAAATCTTTAAATTTTTTTATTCTTCCTAAATTATAACAACATAAATCTAAATTCAACATTGCTCTTTAAAACACAAACATATATTTTAAACCTTTGGAAATATAAGTAGAAACAATGGTCCATGCCCTTGCATCAAAGTCCCAAGGAACAAAAAGTGTTCATGGACTCCCGTCCATGAGATCCTCAATTGTTTTGCCACTTTTTTATATGTTTGCAGCAGTTTCCCCGGTAGTATATTCTACTAGGAAATATTTCCACATGACTAAATACTCATAGTACTCTTTCTCTCTAGTTCTCTTCATCAATATTTTGTCCAAAATCTTCTCCATTTGCATTGGATTGGCTATAGGTAGTTGTTTCATCCATTGAATTGACTTGTCCATATCATTGATTGGTTCTTCTATTGGTGTTCTTGTTCTGGCACATATGAATCTCATACATCATCCACATATAAATCTCACAAATATATCAACCACATAAATCATTAAACCATAATAGACAAGATATACCCTTGGAAAATGTAACAAACATAAAATAATAAATAATCAAATAGTTAATAATTAAACATAATTAATTATAAATAAGAATCAAAAGGCATGACCCTTCATACACAATGGCCAAGCCACATTTAAAGCGGGCCATCATTGTAGCCTATTATCTATCAATTTATATATCATTTTATATCTACAAATATGTGGGTTATTTCAGTAATTATGCATTCATTTCAGATTATTTGAGAATATCCAATTATGGATATTACAGTGGTATTAGAGCCGTTCTTTTCGGCTGACCTGTGGTTTATTTTTCTTATATTGGAAGCTCGTGGCCCAATTTTAATTACTTTGGGTTTGTGACACAAAATATTTAAAATAAAAATAAGAAGAACAAAAAATCTCTAACTCCAGGCTCGTGGCCCAAAGGGGGAAAGTAAAAAAGAAAAGAAAAGAAAAGAAAAGAAAAGAAAGAAAAATTTAAAAAGAAAAGAAAGTTAAAAAAAAATTAAAAAAAACAAAAGAAAAGAAAGAAAAAGAAAAAAAGAAAAGAAAGTAAAAAAGAAAATAAAAGAAAAAGAAAGTTAAAAAAAAAGAAAAAGCCAACCAACACAAGGTTTTGCTTTCTGACTCCATTCATAAATATCTCTCCCATCTCCTTGCTCGGATTCTATTCTTATTCATCCCCATACTCCCACGTACAATCGCTTAGGTTCAAAAACCCTAACTTGTTTTTCAAAAAGATTAAATATATTAAAACAATATTAAATTATATTAGTTTTAATATTTCAATTTTGAAAACAAAAACTATATATAGAGAAGCATTAATAATAATAATAATAATAATTAATTAATAATTAATATTATAAAAACAAATATAGCAATTAATAAAATAATAATTACTTTTGGAAAAAAAGAAGAAGAAAACAAATTGAAAGAAGACAAAAACAAAGAAGAAGTCAAAAGGAAAAACCAACTATCGTGAAAGAACACCAAAAGTCAGGAATTATGACGAATTCTAAATCAGAATTGCAGTCCCAACTACAAGTAGCATTGGACAGAGTAGAAGATTATAAAAAAACCAATGTTCATCTACTATTGGACATGATGAAGCTAGATATTTCTAAAGGATTAATAGAGGAGGAGAATCATTATCTAAAAAGACGTATTGAGAGATTATCTACTCAAATTGAGGAATTAACGAGTTAAAAATATCTCAATCAGAATCTACAAAACCAAAAAATCATGAAAGAGGGAGTCGAGAATAAAGAAGAAATAAAACGATTAAACAAAGTCATCAAAGACAAATATGACAAAATCATGCAAATTCAGAAAAAAGTAAGATGCCAAGAAATAGAGAATTGTCGCCTTTAGCAACAGATTCATGAACTCCAGCAGAAAGAGAATGACACAAAAGAGGCACATGAGTTGGAAATTACGAAAGTCAATAACACATTAACAACTAAATCTGAAGAAAATATCGATTAAGAAATCATAATAAAATATTAGTTACGAAGATCAAGAAGTTAAAGAGTACAAAGAAGGTAGTATTCTCGAATGAAGACATCGAAGGAAAAGTCCTAGAAAATCAATAAGAAAATCAATGCCTTCTAAATCTTAATCAAGAACTTAAGGAACAACTTAAGAAATGCAAAGACGAAGAAAAAAGACAAGAAGAAATTATTAAGAAGATTCAAAGTGAAAATAAGCAATTAGAAAAAATTTAAAAGGTATAAAGAACAAAACATCAAAGTCGTTAAAAATACAATTTATGGAAAAAAGAATACATATCAACCCAGTTTAGATCATCACTCTAGATGTCGCTCCAGTAGAAGAGAAGCCTACACAAGGATTAACCAAAAGAGATACCACAAACTTAATAAGAGAAAATGATGTTGAAAAAATTTCCTATCGACTTCCAAACCATAGCAGTTGGTATCTTAAGAATCATAAACAATATATAGAAATCACTGACACCCATGCACTCCATTCTCAGGATGTCAGTTCACTTAGAAAGTGTAGTGTTCAACAAAGAATGAATTTGGGGTGGATTGATCCGTCCACAGATCAAAATTTATGCTCTACACTCAGGAGTTTGTATCGACTTATGTCATCAGCCACAACATTGCATAGAGCAATGTGACCACATTATAAGGTTTTGAGGACAAACCCTTTCTAAGAGAGTGGCAATGTAACAAACATAAAATAATAAATAATCAAATAGTTAATAATTAAACATAATTAATTATAAATAAGAATAGAAAGGCATGACCCTTCATACAATGCCCAAGCCATATTTAAAGAGGGCCATCATTGTAACCTATTATCTATCAATTTATATATCATTTTATATCTATGGATACGTGGGTTATTTCAGTAATTATGCATTCATTTCATATTATTTGAGAATATCCAATTATGGATATTACAGAAAACCATCCAAACACGGATGATGAGAAACCCAACAATTCTGAGTATGATAGATAGATTTGCAGAGAATGGTTTACAACATATACGCAAATTGCCCGATAAGAGATATCACCTCAGCAGTAGAGAAGAGAGACCCAATACACCATTGTAATCAACTGTGTGAACTTGCCATATGCCTATCATATTAATAACAATTCAAAATACCAAGCATATAGAAGAAGGCGAAAGGAGGACTCTAGAATAGTATTTGGAACAACACCTAGTGCATCCACAAGGAGGAGCACTAAATATAACTCACTGCATGCAATCATTAGCACCCTTCTAATATTAGTGCCAAGTTAGCACTTAGGATTCTCCGCCATGCACTAGATGTGTGCCCTCCTTTTCTCAATTACCTTTAACTAAATGTTCACTGAATTGAACTGAATGTTCACTGACTGAACTGATTATGAACTAATTAAACTGAACCCAATATTCAACTGAGTGCATAACCATTGTTAGCCTAATCTACATATGTAAACTAGGACATGTAATTTTAATTTTCAATCCTGTATTTGTAAACTTAGAAGCACATCCAAAATATATGGTTTCAGATCTAAACTTAGTTTCTAAGAAATAATTCTAATATGGATTGAACACTTGTAATATTAAGAAATATTAAACTCCCTTACATGAGGAGATTTCATTAGATTCTTTAACATTCATCAACATTCCATTCATCAATTATTCCAAGTCTGAGATATTTAAGAAGTATGGAGAACTATATCATTTTGTTGTTGAAGACAAAATTATATATCGAATTCTTTTACAAGAAGTTCACTCATAATATATATGCTAAAGCTACAACAACCAAATGTAAGTCCAAGAAAATAACTAAACTAGTACATGTTAGAGTTGAAAGTTAATTTGAAAAATACTGTAACAATATTAATTCAATGGAAAACTGCAGGAAACAAAGATTCAATTAACAACAAGAATTCAATGGAAAACTCCAGGGAAATAAATTCAATTCATACCAAAGAAAACAATGGGACAAGAAGAAATGCATAGGCTTGGAAAAGGGGGCCCTCCGATGCTTCACTTGCACACTTGATTAAAATCGTATCTTATATACTATTTTAACTACTGATCAATTAATCCATCATCATGACATAACACCAATCGGATAATGATTCAAAGGTCTGCAAATTCTATTAAGTTTCAAATGCAAATTCCCAATTATGAAGTTGTTTTACTATGCATGTTTTTGAAGTATTTATACAAATCTTATACAACCATAAATGCTAAAAATACTCTTGATCTGAGTATGAGATCCTGTATTCCTCTCGAGAGTTCAAATTCATCCTTTTAGATCCACAAAAATGGGAAAATCCCCACAAAATTTCAAAACTGCCAGATTTTATGCTAGAAAACAGGGTTTTTCCTGTATTGATGGCGTGGTTTGACCAGTGTTGACTAGACACCTGCGAAGCATATAGATATTCATCCATAATTGGACATCAGGGAATCTATCACATGTCTTAGATCACGCCCAGTTGTCCTGGAAGTATTTAAAGCTAGGAGCAATTACGGGAAGTTGTAAAATCCTGTAATTTCTGTTAACATTTAATTTTAATGCTTTAAAAATTGAAAGAATTCAATTCATGAAAATAAGTGACAATTATACCTCATATACTCAGGTTTGAAGGAAGTATGGATAAAATATGAAGGATATGGATGGTAACTGAAGGAAAAACATGGAATTTTATGACAAATAAACATAAAAAATGGCGACCAACATCTCTCCCAAGAGGAATATTTTGCATGTACTTATGCACAAAAAGTATTTTTTAAACTTATGTTAATGGTCATCTTCCATCTTCATTATATCCACATTGACCTGTGTTGTATGAAGAACTTGTAACTTATGGTATTTTTTCTTAAACGCCTTTCGTTGTTGATACCATTTGCATGCTTGTTTGGAAGTTAAAATGTTATGAATTTAAAACCTCTTATTCTTCTTATTAAGTCTTTCATTCTCTTTTTTAATATTCTCTCCAAGCAATTCCAATTACTTTAATTTTCCTTTTAACTCCCTTATCTTCTTCTTTTTCTTTGAAAATCCCTCATTTTTCATCTCTCTTGTATCCTTAGTAGTTTTATTCTCATAAGCATAAAAAGTGGTATTCATTACTTCATTACTTTTCTCTTTTTCACTTATTGGTTTTATTCTCCTTGCTCTTCCAAAGTCTGAATATATGCATATTTAATTTGTTGTGATTCATCATCATGTTCTGCTACCTGTCCTTTCTGAACTTGTGGGTATTTTCTTGATTTTTTCTCATATGTGGTGAATATTTTATCTTTTATTTGGAATTATTTTTCTAGTTTTACCACGTTTCTTGTTCTTATCCTACCTATAGGTTGTTTTGAGCGTTTTTCCTTGGAGTTTTGTACATCCTCTTCATTATCTGTTATCATCAAAATTTCTCTTTCCTTTATTTCTTCTTCTATTGTTTCAAAACCATTATCAACCACAAACTGCTTCCATGACAAGTCCTGCATTTGTAATTCATGTGTGATGATCATTTTGAGAAAGCCATAATGGTATAAACTTTTCTCATTTCTTTCTTGTTTTTGAACAACCTTGGCCATCTTAGAAAGGCTTTGCAACAAGAAGTAAGTCATATTGATTTCACAATCATTCTTCAAGTGTTGCATCAACTTCATGTGATATAAGTACACAATGTTGAACCTTCCTTAACAAGTAAAACATTTATGAATGATATAAACTATTACATCCCATGGATGAATCAACCAAATTCTTGGAATTCCTTTTTTCCAATCTACTGATGCTGCTCTAGATATGGATATGAAAGGTGTCCATGATTTATCTTTAAATTGTTTTGTTTTAAAGTACATTTATCCATATTGAGGTAACCCATTGATTTCTGCCATGATGTCTTCAGAAAGTATGATGGTGAAGTTACCCACTATATCCCTCTCACCATAAAATAAACAAGCAAATTCTAGACCAACTTTTTCACATACCCATCAAAATTTTCAAAGAAAGAAATCCACTGGTTCTTTTCAAAAATCACCAAACATTCTTTATGAATTGTGGATGAATCAAACATTTATGGTTCCAATTATGTGTCTCAACAAAATAAATTATGTCAACCCAATTTTCAAAAAAACAAACTTCTACTATGTCTTTGTTGAACCTCATCTCTTTTTTTATCAATCCTCTAAATAACAGTTTTCTTCTTTCTCATACTGGAATTCGAATTTGGTGCTAGTTGTAATGAATTATTTTAACAACAATTTTGCACTTACCTTCGCTCAGATGAATCCTTCCTGAACATGTTTCTCTATCCAATATTTGTGCACCCTAATCCCATGTATCTCTCCATTTTAATAGCTTCAATTTTGGCTTATCATAAAGATGAAGTTCATATGTTGACAAAAGGAATATTCAACACACTAACTATTTTTCCAATGTATTCTACGCAAGAGTGATCAATTTAGCAGCACAGGTTCAAATACCAGGGATAAACAACAACATCTCCAAAGAACTTTATGATGGTAAACAATATGGAAAAATACGAGTTCTCTTTGTAAAATTCATTCCTTTCAACAGAGTAGGAGTGGAGATTTCGTTCTGGACAAAATGCATTGAAAGTTTGTTATCTTCACTTATCCCTGCGTTGGGAGGGTTAGTCCATTCCTACCCATCAACTCCATACTCAGCAAAATTCACAGAGGAATAAATGATTGTTGAGGATGGTTGCATGTTGCTTATGAATTTTTATTCCTTCTTTTATCATCATTATTCCTTCAATCACTTTATATTTCATGATAATTTTATTTTATGCTTAAAAAATATGCCCATTTTATACTTTATGAATTTTTTTAACTTATAATTCCCAATGCATATGTCCATCTTAGAGCATGTTTCTATTTTTTGATTTGTGAAACTCTTTTAGGTTAAAGTCATAAGAACAAAAATCTTCTTATCCTGTTTAAAGAACCCCTCCTTATAAATTCTCCTTAGTATAAAAAAAATGACTGAAGTTGCAACATGTTTGAAGTTGCAGCAGTAAGGATGAGATTCAAAAATATTTCTTGTAACCAAAACAAGTCCCTTGATCACTGCTTTTGATGTTTTAGGGAAATGGAATGAATGAAAAAGTGAAGGAGGTTGTGAGGGTAATAGGTATTTTTCTCATGACTTAAAAATGAAGAATTATGCAATAAAATTTGAAACATTAAAAGAAAATTCTTACATACTTATTTGCTGCTTCTTTTATTGTGTTTGTGATACTACCTTGTTGTAGTAGCTTAGATTGGAGTCCCACTGCAAAAATCTCTAAAATTATTTACTGCTCTTGGAGTTGCTATGATCTTCAAAATGTTGTTAAATTTGTGGCAAAGTTATTCTGAGGTACCTCTACTTGTACCCTTCAGGTCCCTCTACTTGAATTCTTCATTGACTTTGATATGCTTTTTAGGTCCCTCTACTTTGATTCTTTTCAGGTCCCTCTATTTGAAGTCTTCACCAAATTTGATATGCTTTTTCAGGTCCCTCTACTTGACTACTTCAATGGCCTTGATCTGATGTCATATATAGAAGGTTTTTCAAGAAAACTCATATTTTTTACTTCTTCAATACCCTCTTCCCAACATTATTTATTGACTCTTCCTAAAGTCTTTTCCACACAAAATTTCCTTATTCGCTAGAAAAATAAACTTGTTATGTAAAAAAAGATAATCATAAGTTGAAAATTGACTGAAAAAGATACACATAGATATTTTTAAGGATTCCCATTGGCCAATGTTACTTGGTTTTCCAATGAGAATTCCGGTTTATGTTGTGTCAGTTGCCTAGATTTTCACAACTAAACCCCTTTTTTTTGTTTTTTTTTGTTTTAAGAAGAATGTGAAGGAGACACATGAATGTTTTTGTCCAACACTTCCATCTCATCCTACTGAGATATCTACTGCAAAAAAATTCTTTGTTTACTGGTTTTTTGTAAAGCTTTAATTGATGTCCATTGACTATAAATGAGATTGCTTCATCATCTATTGTTTGAAGTTTGACTAAGCCATTATCATACACCTCTGAAATCTCATATGGACTGAGCCAATGAGTTGTAAATTATATTTAAAATGTTTGAATTTTGAATCAAATAACAAGGCCAAATCACCGACTTTGAACTGTTTCCTCTTGATGAATTTATCATATCATTGTGCTCTATGTTGTTGTATCAAAATGGTTTGTTCTACTACTTCTTGTCTCGTTTCATCTAATTGATTCAAATACATGGTCCTTTCCTTTTGTGCCTTAGAGAGATCTATTCCTAAATCAGCTGCTAATTTGAAAGTATGAATTTGAAGTTCAATCGGTAATAGTACTTGCTTACCATAGACTAAATGATGAGTGAAACCAATAGCATTTTTCCAAGTAATTCTATATGCCCATAAATCTTCTTTAAGTTTTCCTGACCAATCTTTTCTATGCATTTAAATTGTTTTGGTCATAATTTCTTCTAAAGTTTTATTAGTAGATTCTACCTGTCCATTGGCTTGAGGATGATAGAGTGTTGATTTCCCATGCTTGATTTTGTATTTATCTGCTATGTCTTGTATCGGTTTAGAAGTGAAGTGTGCTCTTTGATCGGTCACAAATTCTCTAGGAACTCCAAATCTTACAAATATGTCTTCAAAGAGAAAATTTGCTATTGTTTGTTATGTTGCTCTTGGCAATGCTTTGGCTTCCACCCATTTTGTAACATAATCTGTACATACCAAGATGTATCTATTTCCTTTTGATGGTGGATTAATAGGGCTGATGAAATCAAGAGCCCATTTTTCAAATGGCTCTATGTGAACTTGTGGCTTAAGTGGAATTTCATCAGATGGTACTGGTCTTCCCATCCTCTGACAACTATCACATCTTTTAACATATTTCTTGGAGTATTTGAAGAGAGATGTCCAATAGTACCCCAAGTTGAGTATTTTGTATGTTGTTCTTTTATATGCAAAATGGCCACCAAAAGATTCATCATGAAAATATTTTAAAATTTTTAATATATCATCTTGTCTTACACATATTCTAATGATGAGATCATATCCTCTATAGAAAACATCTCCATTAATCCATGTGTATCTATCACTTTCCTTAATTATTCTTTTCTTTCTTTTGATGAAAAAGATGGAGGTAATTTTCCCGATGATAAATAATTAGCTATATCAACATACCATGGAGTTATAAATGAAATGGAAAATAGGTGTTCATCAGGAAAATATATGAGATGGGAACAATCTCACCAGAATTATTTAATCAAGATAAGAAATTTACCACTTGATTTTCCCTTCTGGGTCTATCTACGACAATAATATTGAATTCCTGCATCAATAACAACCATCTTATTATCCTTCCATTAGTAATAGGTTTGTTCATGAGATACCTTATGGAAGAAAGATATGTATGGATAAATACTTCATAACTAGTGGTGTAGCGACGAAATTTATTTACAGCATGCACTACTGCCAACATTTGATTCTCAGTGACTGTGTAATTCAATTCTACAAAGGTTATATTTTTGATAATAAAATAAATAACATAGGTCATAAGATTTTCTTTTTGATCTAAAGATGGCCCTATTGTAGTATCGGATGCATCTGTAGAGATGCGAAATGGTAAATCCCAATAAGGTCCTCTTAAGATAGGTGCTTATGATAGCTTTTCTTTGAGCTTCTGAAAGGTAGTTTGAAAATTAGTATCCCAATAAAAATGTACATCTTTTGCAAGTAATTTGAATAATGAAAAATCTATTTTACTGACATTTTCAAGGAATCTTTGATAATATCCTGCATACCCAAGAAAACTTCTCACATCTTTCTGATTTATTGGTTCTGATAAGTTCACAATGATTTGTATTTTTTTAGGATCCACTATAATTCTTGACGATGAAATCTGATGACCCAATACTATTCCTTCAATTAACATCATGAAACAATTTTCATTGCTAAGATACAAATTGATTTCTAGGCATATTTTTATGATTTTTTCCAAATTCCTCAAGGAATCATCAAAAGTGTTTCCATACACAGAAAAATCATCCATGTATACTTCTACACGTTCATGTATTAAATCAACAAAAATAGCCAAAACTGCTCTTTGAAAAGTAGTTGTAGCATTACATAAACCAAAAGGTAATACCTTATAAGCATCTTTACTCTAGGGACATGTGAAATTTGTTCTGTCCTAGTCTTCTAACGCTATTTTGATTTGATTATAGCAACTAAATCCATATAGGAAGGAAAAATAGTTTTTCCTAGCTAGTGCATCTAAGACTTGATCTATGAATGTAACGAAAAATAATTTTGAGTGTTTCTTTGTTTGATTTTATATAATCTACACATATTCTCCATTTTCCATGTTTATTAGGTACAACAAATAATGGAGAAACCCATTGACTATCAGAGATAGGGTAGATAAATCCCACCTTTAATATTTTTTGCAATTCTTCTTTAACTATCTCTCTCAGCATTGGATTCATTCTTCGTTGAAATTGTCTTAAAGGTCTTATATCATCATCTATGTATATATGATGAGTACATGTTTCAAGGTGAATTCCAAGAATATCAGTGTATTACCAAGACTATTTAGATTGGGATCAAGGAAACCTAATTAAATTATTTATAAAACTATCAAGATAGATACACAACACATTCACGATTTAGAACTTAGCTAACTACTAATTAAAGAATCATTTACGGATATACAAATATCCTATATAATATTACATTAACAGTTAAAACCCATATTTTATGGTAACCATTGTAATCTACATTACAGTTTTAAATCAAGATGCCCCAACTATTCGCAGTAGCGAATATTTCTTTTCCCATGACTGGTAATAAGCCCATCATAGATGGCCGTCGAGTTTTAATAAAGTATATTAATCAGATCTAAAAGAATATGACCAACTTACTCATGGAAGTAAGCCCATCAAAGAATGGAAACCATTGATTGAAACAATGAAATATACAAGTATAACTATGGTATAATTCATGGCATAAATTCCATTGAAAATGCAAAGACCCTAAGGGTCGTATCAATCTAAGTATGCCTTATTCCATATAAGAAAAACTACAAATTATTAAGTGCGGAAAGAAAGTTTGCGGAAGCTTATTTCTAGAAAAAAAAATTGAAAGGAAACCCGCAATATGCAATCCACAATTGCAGAAGGTTACTTGCAAAAGGGAATTTCTAAAAAGTTAAAATACAACCCGCAATCTGCATTCGTGGAAAGTTAATTGCGGAAGGAGTTTTATAAAAACTTAAAATACAAACTGCAATCCATGATTCTGAATTGCGAAAGGTTAATTACGGAGGGAAATTCATAAAAAGTTAAAATACGATCTGCAATCCGTAATTGCAGAAGGATCATTGCGGAAGGTTAAATGCAGAAAGACAATTCTAAAAAAATTTAAAATGTAACTCACAATCCACAATTGCGGAAGGATCATTTCAGAAAGTTATTTGCGAAAGGTTAAATGTAGAAAGATAATTCTAAAAAAAAATTAAAATGTAGCCTGCAATCCGCAATCCGAAATTGCGGATTGTTTCATATCCATAAGGCTTAAGCCTATCCTTTCTAGCTTCATCTCAGATAAATAATTTGGTTTTCTGCCAGGAAGCCAAATATTTGATGCAGTGAGCGTAGTGCAATAAGAAATCCATACTATTAATACAAATATTGGATGTTTTTAAAATTCTAACGCTTCATCGGGTTTGACATCAACATTTCCAATTGGTATGTGAATGCATTTCCACAATTTCATTTGATGTTCTAACTAATGAGTCTCCTCCCTTTTTCTAGCCAGAAAGAGGATTGAAGTAATTTTTCACTTTGTCACCTCTCCTTTTCTTATTAGAGGTAGAATGTCTCAATAGGATTCCAAAGAGTTTGAGGGATGAAGGAAAAATAAAAGGAATACAGGTATCCAAACACCTCGAGATCGCTCACATTATTTTTGTAGATGATATGCTTCAATTTGGAAATGGTTCTTCCATTGAGGAAGAAAACAAGAGGAATGATCCTTTAGTATTGTGCATATAGATTATAGAAGCATGGGAATAATCATCCATAAATCAACTTTAAACTTGAATTAGATTGATTGTCCTACTTCTACTAGAATTAAGGGTTCTTTACCATTTCATATTTAATGCTTTGAGGGGAATATGAAGCAATTGGATTTTCACCAAAAATAAAACAACTATTACTACAAAGATGGGATTTTGATCAATTAACCCATACCTAACTATCATATGACATTGGCTCACATTCCTAGAGGCATACTAAAGAAGACAAGGAAAACTTGCTTTAGGGATATTTGGGCCTAAGAAGTAAGAATGTTAGGGGTTAAAAGGAACTATATTGACCCACTAAACCTAGAAGATTGGACATATTTCCTGAGAAAATTGATGTCTAGAGTGTTTGTAGCATGGAGAGACTTAGTGGGATCATTTTACATCATTAGTGATAACCATGATTTCTTTGAGAGGTGTTTGGTGTATCCTTGTATACGATAAAAAAGCTATTCTTCTCCCTTGAACCAATGATTGGTTTGTTATTTAGTATTTTTGTAATGTTTTGGAGGGGTTTTTGTTTTTTAGCTTCTAATATGACCATGTGCACCTCTAATGGTATTTTGAACTATTAGATGTAATCATTTTAATTCAATAATGTACAAGGCCTGGAAAATGCAAATCATGCCTTAAATGAGGTTATTGAGCATAAAGGACATATAACAGACTTTACAAATGAGAACACCAAGAATGCGATTAGGCCATACAAATCATAATTTTGGATTTTTTAAAATGGTTCTCCCTCAATTTTAATGTTTCTTCTTTTCCCCAAAATATGGTATGAGTCCCACAGAATGAAGTGATGTGTCCCTAGGAAAGTGAAACCATACACTAGGATCGAAGGATGCATCTCTAAGAAAGGGAGACATGCCAATGCATTCAGTAGGGTGGGATCCATGTCCTAAAAAAACACAAGATACCAAATATCCTAAATCATTAAACTACATTTCTAACCACTCTAGAGTGGAAGCCAAGAAAACCGTTTCATCTACAAATAGAATGAGTGAGATAATGACCTGGTGAACTAGATAAAAATGTTATGCTTAAGTAAAATGTTTAATGAACCATCCTAGATCATCATTAAAAATACAAAAAGAGTAGGAGAGAGAGAAAAACTATGTTAGACACTAATAGTACTAAATCCTTGCGAACTTGATAAAAACCACAATTAGGATTAATTGGATATGGTTGGACTATGAACTAAGTGAACAAATAAAGTAACTTCAAGACAGTGTAATAACTAATTGAGAATATTTTTAACATCCGTATTGAAGAGACAAGTCCAAGGACAATCTCTTCAAGAATCAAAACTATATCCTCCTCTCTAAATATCCATTCAATCAATTAATATTACACATGAGTAATACAAAACTATATTAAAAATGAATTCCAAGGATCCCCTTGGCACATCACAGGGGCAAGGTGTTGTTAATGAAGTTTTGAGTATTTATATGTCTTTCAAGATAGATTTTTATTCTATCAAGACAAATGAACCAAAAGGAACCAAAATGATATTTTAGGATAATCCTTTGAAAGAGGTGCTAAAATGAAACTTAAAAATGCTAAAAAACAATCCAGAATTTAAATCTCTTTACCTTGAAAATTGCCTTTTGTTAACTATATTTGAATTTATATGATAGGATTGAAAAGGATTTCCTTGTAATGACTTTGTTGAGTATACCTTTTAGAAAGGAAAATTTTGCGTTGGATAAAATTCCTTCAACCATAGTAAGCATGTAAAGTTAGATGGTCTTCAAAAAAAAAATCTTAAGATATTTTATAGGATCTAGCCATGACCAAAGAAATAGTAGCTGTAAAATATTCCTATATGTCACCTGTAATTAAAAATTATAAATGGATTGGATTTAAAGTCGAATCATGCCAGTCTCAAATTCATTTGATGAATAAAAATTCAAATTAGATCAAATGAGTTTAGTTGGATTACTGTGTCAAGTTTTTATCAAGCCAAAATCATTCAAATTCAACTATAAAATTCGATCAAATTGAGGACCCAAAAAATGAATTTAAAGAGACTAACTTATAACTTAGATGCTTAGGGCCGTGTGAAATAGAGACTAATAAGAAAAATATAGATGCAACCAAGGCTCAGTTCAGTGGTGCAACAATCCAACACAAATGCTTTTCGAATTCGATATGGTTACCATATATCTTCTTTGGTCTTTAATAATCATTCAAAAAGTGAGCAAACCCATCATGTGGATGTCAAATAGTTCTCTATAAACCATCAATGATCGAAAATGGGGGAGAATGAGACTCCAAAAATTACCATTTCCTGAAATCGAGGATGAACAAGAACTCTAGAAGCCAAATTGGAGGAGAGTGGGACTCCAAAAACTGTGATTGCTTGAAATCAAGGGTGAACATGAGATATATAGGATAGCCATGCTAGAAATAAATGGAGATGGTATTACAAGAAATACCATCCATATAAATCAAGGTTGAATGGTGGATCCAAGGAAAAACTAACAGGGAGAAAATTATTTTTCCACTATTTCTCCCAAATACGGTCGGGCTAACTTTGTTTTGAATTAAAAAAATAAAAATAAACAGTGGGCTATTTAATAATAACTCTAAAAAACTTATTCTATATAAACAATTCACCCAAAGAAAATTTTGAACCATCTAATTTCTCCCATGGGATAAAATTTGCCCCTTAAATTATTCGTGATTTCTACCCTCCAACAATTGGACCGACCTTGGTGTGTTATTGAAAATTTTTACTTTCAAAGCATGCAACTTTTTCAATATACTAGTAGAGATGTTTTGGGTGGTATTAATATCAATATTTTGATCACTATAAATTTTAGTTGACTACACAAAAACAAAGGAGTTTATTAATTTAGGATGAAACATACTTCTTTTGGATTCCAACTTTCCAACAAATGAGAATAGGAAATCATTTCTACATGTCTTTTCTATATCACCTATTGGATTTTTTATTGCATTAGGGGTTATTAGACCATAACCATTGGGTAGGAGATAATTAGTGTAATGGGTGAATGTGACACACCGAGGGTTCTCCTTTAACCCTTGACATTTTGAACAATAACATACTACTGGGTGTCATAAAAGAGATCCATGTCATGGTGAATTATCGTTGATGACCAAACGATTGTGGATGGAAGATACCATGTTACAATTGGTTGGGTAAAGTGATTGTCCATTTTAATAGATCAAATGCTTGTAGTATGTTGCTCCTAATAAGAGATTTGGATGTTTTGCAACTACTAGAATATCTTGTGCATCCAAACTCAATCTTGAATCAAGATCATGTAAGATTGTATTCAATGTTATTAAGATTCACATGGATAAATAACATAAGTTCAATTATATAAAAATAACTATAGATAAAATTTGAACTTGATGAACATGGATATGGAGAACTCCATGAACTTTGAACAATACAGAATGAGATCTAATTTGAATAATTGGCCATTTTCTATTATAACCTTTTATCCCTACATTTGAGGCAAATTAGCAATGAGTTCTTGTCTATAGTGCTAAGATAAATTTTGAGAACCGTATTAGAATCTAACATACAATATAGTTTTGCAACCATTTTTTAATAATAAGGTGGGTTTAAGTAACATATGTATAGTATGAAGTATTGTAATTGATGTGGATTAATCCAAAAAAAACTTTTGAGATGAATAAATCATTTCAAGTTCATACATACAATCATAGGGTCTTTTAATTAATCTAGTGCATCTTAAATATACAACCGCGCCAGTGCATCCTGAGTAATTGAACGCATTGTGGCATAAAAAACATGTACATACCATTGTCAATCATTAGAAAACATGTCCACAAAAGATAATATCCACTATATTTTTATAGCATATATATAATTATACAGTTTTCAATATAATTGACATTGTTGCACTTAGTATATGTAAGTGCACTGGTGCGATCATATTTACCATACGCACTGGTGAATGGTAATTCTTAAATATGATTTTTCATCTATACAACAACCAACACGTTATAGATATTATAATGCAACGATGCATGTATACCTTCCTTTCGCATCGATATTCCGCAAAAGCAATTCTAAAATATCCCTGAATTGTGTGTTGTCTATTCAGTCACACCATTGTGTTTGGAAAAACAAGTGCTTTGATGCAAAAAAAACTCATTAAAAAAAATCCATGATTTTTATTTCACATAAATTGAAAAATGAGCAGGAATTTCTCTTTCAAGAAACTCATTTCATGAAGTGTTTTAATGAAAAATACCTAAACACTATTTCATTGTTTTGTCGAATTTGGAGAGGATAGTTTTGCAAGGGACACTTACTGAAGGAGTTTGGAGCAACCATATTATTCTAAAGATTGAAATTTGTAATGTATAGTGGATCACACAAAACCCTGCAGAGTAGAAATTTCAAGTAAATTATTACTATTGATCGAAACACATGACTTATTTATTTCCTATTAACATTTGAAATAAATTAAAATAATTTTTAAAATATTTCATAGTTAGGTCTTTCAATGCTCGGACCCTTGCTTCGTTGCCACTTCCTTTCATTTTATGTGGTTACAAAATTCCAATTAGAAATTAACTCCTTTTTTTATTTCACAATTTGGATTTTTTTATAGGAATTTTATATTTAATTGGTTTGTGGTTTAATATATAAGGTGTTGGGTCCAATGAAACAACTTATTGCACCGGATCTAAAACCTCGGTGTCCCTGTGCTTTTTTTAATTTTTTCTTCGAAAAATGTTTTTGTAGTTTTTGGTGTAGTTTTTTATGTATAACCCACCAGTTCATTTGGAGTAAACGTGCATGGGTAATGGGTAATCACTAGTGCTTTTGATTATATATTTCATAACAAAAAATGCATAAGCAATATTATTTTTTTTCGTTAACAGTGCATTCGGATTTGATGCACTAGGGCTTTTTAATTCTTGAAGCGAACCGATATGGACGACTACTTTTTATCTGGAAGTTATGTAATCTATTTTTGTAATATATCTAATAGATTTTGTATGTAATGGTCCAAGTTGTTTATTGTAGAAAATGAGTGATAAGAGTTCAATGAGCAATAATTCTAATCAACATAATGGGAGCGCATCTAAAGAGGTGCAGAAGGAAATGCTTTTGTATTTTTTATATTGAATCAATATGTTTGACTATGTAATTTTAACTAACATGTAGTGGTCAACGTGTTCATGTAGAGCTAAACATTAGGAAGCTCGATGATATTATTTGCAATTGAAGTGTAGAAGAGAGTAAAACCTTAATAGAAAACTTGCAGATGGATTAATCAAGTGAATTAAAAAGAGGTCAATATGATTTTTCTTCTTGAATTTCTAGTTGTAATGTACTTAAGAATATTTCCTAACATGTTTTAAACAATTTATTTAACATATGTTGAATGTTCTCAAGTGGTTGAAAACAACAAAAAGGGATTGTCATCATAATAAAAAAATTATGGAAGTTGTAAATGATGATGAATTGGTCCTTAGCTTATTTGGAGTGGTGCTAGAAGTAATGAAAGAGAAATTTTTTTTTATAAAACTATAAGCGTTATAGCGGAAAGAATGTATAGACCTAATTTTTGTTCATGCTCAAAATTACATGGTTAGAGAAGCAACACATTAAACACCCTTGGATGGATACTCAAGAAGAGGAAACGGGATGGAAGCCGACGTTGAGTTTAGAGCCCCGGGTAGCTAGGATTCACAAGGTTAATCAATGGTGTTAATGGTGTTAATGCCATGAATAATTTAAAGTGAGATTGGATAAATGCTCATTAATGTGCAACGAAACTCTAAAGAAAAAAAAGTTCGTCCATCAATGAAACAAAATGCAACCTAACTAACCATGCAAAATATTTACAGAACTATAAAAATGCATAGTGCAATTAATTTTTGGTAACCAAGTAGCTTGAAATAATTGCTTTTAATGCAAGGAAGGAAATGTTCAATTTCATTTAATTCGAAAATTTTAAATAGGATGCAAAGTCAAAGTTCTATATATAAATAAAGAGCTAAATGAGCATGAACTTTGTGCTTTAGTGGTGGATATTAAATTGCATTAATAATTTGTATTTTTTTAAGTCTAAATAGATTGAAAAAAAATCTATTAGTGTGCAAAAAAAAAGTTTTCATTTCATTCATGTCTATAATCTTTAAATGCAATTAAAATTGTTCATTAATGTAGAAAATATATGCAATAATATTTATTAAATTCAGTTCAAATGGTGTACTGATCTTTTACTAAAAGTTGTTTAGAATAAGTAAATTGATTGTATAAAATGTAAGACAACTCCAAACTGACTAAGAGTGCTACTAGAAATCTTGATGAATTAAGGTAAAAAAAAATGTACAAGTTGTTAGTAAACAAGAAATAAAATAATAATATTTACAGTTTGAAACATACACATAATACAATTTTGAATAATGTAAAAAAAAAAACATAAGGTTGACAAATAAGATGGAAGTAAGATTCAGATATACAGAAATAAGATTTTTAACTAATCAGAAAAAAAAGGTTTCCGAGACCCTACCCAATTCTCAACAGCTCAGGAACCACCCTAGTGAATCTACCCTAGTGAATCTAAGACAATAGGGAAAACTCCCTTCTCAGATTGTGTTGCAATAACCTTTGTGCATTAAAACATCATTAGAGAAAACAAAATACAATAGAAAACAAAATACATGCGGAAAAACAGAACATACTTTCTACCTTCACCTTAATGGATGCACTAAGACTTCAGCCTTACCTGCAATCTGTTAAGCTCGCATTAATGGATGCACTAAGACTTCAGCCTTACCTGCAATCTGTTAAGCTCGCATGTTAAGCTGATGGGACGAATGAGTATGGATGGAAAAAATATGCAAAAGTGAATTGCTTTGCCAAGCTTTTAAAGGTTGTGTAGACAAACGAACTGTTTCGGCTGCCATGAGGGAAGGAAAAAGGTCTCGACAACTGTCCGTAGCCCCACTTGTTGCGTCTCTGTGGGCTATCTTTATGTCGATTGCAGATTCCTTCCATCCAGCGGGCAAAGAGAAAACTCTGCTCCTTTCCCATTAGATAGAAAGAATCTGCAATCTAGATAAGCTCAGGGTCTGCGGTGTCTTCCATGTTGACCATGTTGAGGGTGGGCCGCAAAGAAACGGACGCTCACCCTCATACAATGACGATGACGATGAACGATATTCAACAATAATGTAATCACACCCATGGTCCATGACGATGATGATGAACGATATTCAACAATAATGGTCCATACGGTTTAATGGTATTCATGGCCTATAAACAGAGGTCCTCTGGAGAAATTATAAGTCTTTGTAAACTTGATGCAGAGACGAAAGCACGTCCACGACCATCTACCATTCACCTGAAAATGGCTTTGGGAGTTCTTGTCTTTCCCAGGGAGATAAGTGTTTTCGATATTGCTCTTTGTCATGACGAGCACCAAAATATAGCTCCCGTAAGATTACAACAGGACCTGCACCTTCTTTGGATGATGTTCGCACTGGATGATACACAGAAATTTCCCATCGCGACATCTGGAAGACGGGCCGAAAATACCTTCTGAATTTGTTAATCAAACTTCCTCTCTCTATTCTGAAGCAGTTGGAGTCCCTTTAAACGACTTTAGATTACGAGGTTTCAAAATATTTGTAAGAGTATTATAGCCTCGATGTTTCGATCAACAACCCTTTATTTAAAATGAGAATGGTTCTTGTAGCTGGTTCATTGACAGATAGAACGTTAAAGGTCTGGCTATTTAATAATCTTCCACGACATTCACAATTCGGCCCTGCCCCATAAAGCCTGTTATTGTGGTTCTCTGAGTTTTCTCCACTTTTACTCTATTTGCGTTTGTCCGTTGACAGTTACATGGTTATCTGCTATTCTTGAAAATGGCAGTGAAACCCTGACCACCTTCATTGGTTGTGCATTGATGTTGAGCGTTTTGGTTTTAGTTTCTCTCCCCATTGTCATCCCAAACAGACCAAGCTTGTGCAACACTACCTACATATCTGCTCTCCAATCAGAATAGTTGAAGGGTGTAAGGATTCCGGGTATGAGAGCTTAAGAATCCATCTTTCTGTACACTGAAATAATCAATTCCTCAAAAAGCTACTTAGATATCTGCAAATAACATTGCAAAAACCAAATTCATTTAGGAATCATGTGAGTTCAAGAGTTTCCACCTTGACATGTACACTTTCTCAGATTCCGTCACACCTGGATAGACTTCTCAGAATCCCAGAGGGAGCAAGGCTATCATTCCAGGATTTATGCGGAAACTCAGTTGCTTCTGGTGTACAATGGATACCGGACAAGACTTGTTGCAAGCCTAAACAAGGCTCTGATGCAATGTTAAATTTGTGAACCATTGATCTACATGAAAATGAGAGCAATTGTGAAGTAGTGGAATATCAAGAACAATGTACAATGAACAAGAAAAAAATGAGACAAATCTGATAAGAATTGATGTAAATTACAACATTAATGTCTATTACCCCAGTAGTAATACAACAATTAGAGTAAGGATAATTCGAATCATGTGGATAAGATTCAAATCTACCAACTAAACTAGACCGACTCACTAACTCTGTGTGTCTAAATCACTGCATGGGAGACATTAGTCTAACTCTTGATGTCTAAATCAGTTTACAATCAGTTAAAATAGTTAAACTTATGAGGTAGGTGGAAAAATACATCACTTCCCATGCAACCATGCAAATTGGTGCTAGAATAATGATCTAATTGATCGTAACTGGTACCTACCACAACCAACTGCTGGTGGCACTCATAGTGCCTCCTAGAATGTAGAGATTGGAACTGGTGGCACCAAACTCACCCAAATGACTCCTAAGTTAGGTAAGGTGATCAAATAGATTATATATGGAGAAGGGACTATTATATAATCCTAACAGGACAATTGTTTGGTACTCTTAAATGTAAATGTTCTCATACACACCAAGACATATATTTGTAGATACTGTAAATCACCTGCATGTTGCACCAAACTCACCCAAATGACTCCTAAGTTAGGTAAGGTGATCAAATAGATTATATATGGAGAAGGGACTATTATATAATCCTAACACGACAATTGTTTGATACTCTTAAATGTAAATGTTCTCATACACACCAAGACATATATTTGTAGATACTGCAAATCACCTTCATGTTGCGTGAACTAGGATAAATAATTTTTTTTTGATTTATTTTTTTAGATATTTAAAAGCTCGTAATGCAAGGAAAAGATATTCCATGCTACCTCTCCTTAAATGTTTTGAATTATGAATATCCTAACACACAATAATTATCCATTTGATCCCATATCCTAAGAAATACTTAATGTTCTTCATCTCACTTGTTTATCTTTGAGGTGATTTCAAATTATTCATCATTTAAAAGAGGGAGAGCTCACCAAATTCCTTGAGAAGTGAGAGAATGTTTATGATAATGTGAATGCCTATAGTGAAAATAAATTTCAACTTCAATGAGAGGTGGAGTAACAATGAATGAATCATGTGAAGATTTTTCTTCTTAGTATTCTTGTTACATAAGAGTAATTATTTTGTAGGTTGTGAGTGTTTTTACTTTATTATATATTGGATTTCATGATTCTAAAAAAAAAGCTAATTTTTGTTGTCATTGAGGGTATAAAATTCCTCACCACACACCAACCATTTGATTCTAGCTTTATGTTGACATTCATTCTACACAATAACATGTATCTACCCATATAATTTTACCTCCTATTTTTATCCACATTAATTATACACAATAATCACTATCCGTCATATTTCCTCCTTAATATGAATCAATCCATGTTTCTCTTCATATGTACTTTTTATATAATAACTTAACACCATAAAAAACAAAAAGGATGGAACAACTTCTTAGCTACACATTTCTAATCTTTATAATAAATATAAAATCTCAACATATTGCAATAATAGTTATTATCAATATTGTAACATATAGAATATAGAAACAAGAGCCACGTGGTGGCAATGTTCCCGACATTGCCATCTCCTTTTTTGTAGAAAGTTGTAGCCACCAGGAATTTGGTTAGAGTTAAGGACAATTGATGGATAATTCTTAGACTTTCATCACAGATGCCACCATGATCGTGAAGTAGAAATATTGTTGATTTAGTACTAATCTTTTCCAAGAGTCACAGGAATAACCCACATATTCATATAAATCGAAAGTGCTTAATCATAAAATCATATAAATAGTCAAAGATGAGCACAATTTAGTGGAATGACGAGATGATATGAAAAGTGAAGAACAATAACTATTTAGTGATTTAAAGGTAGTTTAGAATGCTAGTAATAGTTTGTTTGTTGATTTAAATTTTTGAGAAGTGCTCAAAAACCAAAAACCAAAGTCATGAGACAAAGATTCAGGGAATGGGTGACAAGTGTAGCGATGGAAAAACAAGTAGTTTCAATATAGCTCCACATTGTTTTCAAGGCGTGCTATCATAATGAAATGCATTAACATTCACATTAATAATCAAATGCATTAACGTTTACATCAATAATTAATGTACTGTGGTATGAGGAGATTTTCTTGATTTTTATTTTTATTTTTTTAAATTAATTTATATTTTACAAATATAATTCAAAAGAGGTTATATTTGACAAATCACAATTTAGGATCAATAGAAATTGAGAAAAAAGTAAAATATTTTATTTCATTTTTTTAAAACAATTATTATTTATTATAAATTTTATTTTATATATAATAATTTTATTAATATAAGTCTAACAAATTGATTACAAATTGATTGATATATACCTATCGGAAGTTATAATAAACTAAATTAATATAAGACAAACAAATTGATACCCTAACAAAACCTAAATTATTTTTGAAATATAATCCATAAAAAAAACATAAATTGCTAAATAAAAAACAAATTGATACTCCATTAAGATAAACACTAAATTGTTATGTCGCATCCATTATAATATTTCAATTTAATTTTTATGTTTTTAAGTTTGTATACTTACAATGACTTAATAGGAGTTACATACTTTAATTCACCAGTAAACATATCTGGGCATAACGAGAGCAACCAATGGCAATTGCCTCAAGGTGGGGTCAGTGCCATAAGATGGTGAACTAGCCATAAAAAAGATTAAGGTTTTCAACAGGAAATCAAATATTAAGTTTGAGTAATTTGAAAGGGGCATGGAATAAGGAGGAAATGCTCGATAATATACAGGCATTATAGAATCTCAAGATAACTAGCTATTCACGGTGGCTGACAGTTTTAGAAAAATTTAACAACATCTTGAAAGCAATGTTTTATTTAAGTACAAAAAAATTCGAACTAAAACCAATAAAACCATAAATTAATGGAGATAGACGATTAGACTTTATAGATGTCACGCATCATCGCTTTCTTGGATTTTTTGTGCAGTAATACCTCTCTGGATGTTGTACAGTAATACCTCATGAGTTGTGGAGCCTTCGCCCTCTCCCATGCCGAAAAAGCTTTTGATGCTCAAATCACACATCATGATTACAAATTAAAATTATTAAAACCATTGGATTTCTTGTGCAGTAATACCTCTCTTACCTCTCTGGCTATTGTGTAGTAACACCTCCTTGGTTGTGGAGCCTTCTCCCTCTCCCATGACGAAACGCTTTTGATGCTGAAATCACACATATGATTACAAATTAAAATTATTAAAACCAAGTATTTGCCGATATCTAAAGGGATATGATAGTATAACTAGATGCAAATTACTTAATTACTTTTACTTATGATTACAAATTAAAATTATTAAAATCAAGTCTTTGACGATATTATAACCAGATGCAAATTACTTAATTACTTACTTCGGGTGGATGGCAGATGCAAATTACTTAATTCACAATCTTTATTTTATATATTTCTAGATAGTATACTGGGTATATTTACCTTGCTAAATAGTTTTGTATCGAGCAGCGTTATATCCTGGTAATTTTTGTATAGAGAAGCGTTATATCTTGGTAATTGCTCACTCAAGTATGAAGAATATTGGGAAGACAGTAGTATTCATTATTTAGTGAAAAAAGCACTTATTTCTATATATATTTTCTTCCTAGAAGAATTGAAATATTCACTTTCTGATAAAGAGTGATAAAGAGGGAATCATAGATAGAGAAATTTAGTACACCTAAATACCGTCAATGACAAATTTCGACAAGATAATTATACCTTCTAAAGAGAGGTATATGAACACCCAATCATTTAATCCAGTGAAAAATTCGCTCAAATAAAAATAAAAAATAAAAGAAAATAATTTAAATAAAATGGTACTATTTTGTTTTATTTGTAAATTTTTGCAAGTTTATTCAATTTTTATAAAAAATTCATATATAAACTTCAATTTTTATATAAAATTTATATTTTTTTATCGTGGAAAACGTAATTTTACTAACCCAAGGGAAATTAAAATTATAAACTGTCATATATGCTGGAGCATATATTCAGATGATAATTTGAAACACAAAATTGTCTTTTAAAGGCTATGTCAACCGGCAACTGGCCATTTTCATGCCGTGTATTAGATAGATAACTGCAGAAACATAATACAAATCAATAACATCCACTCATAACAAATCTTAAATATCATATAAATGCTGAATAAAAAGAACAGATATCAAGCCACAAGAAATCAGTCCCCTCTATGACGAGGAGAGTGTCCCTACACATCCTGGAATGGTCCAAGTTGTTTAATTTCTCTCCAGAAAAGATACAATACTATTATTAATGTCTGCAAATGACCAAAAGGTGGGTCAATTGGACTAAATGTAGAACCAGTAGTGAAAAACTACAGGATGCCAAAACAATTCCTATAAGTGGAGGTCCAACAGCTGAAAGTGAATGACAAGGGAGAGTTAATGAGGGATAATTAGACTTCTATTAATGCTTGAAAGCTTATATCGTTAGATGAAGGTTACTACTATTCAAATTGGATGTTGTTGCTGGTTTGATTGTGGACAGTCAATTTATTCATTTTATACTGCAGCGCCCCATACTCTAGTTACCTTATAAGCAAAAAATTCTCTCTAATATAATACTTTTTGCAATATTACTTGATATAATACAGGTAATATTTCAAGTAAAAAACCAAACAAAATGTTTGCCTGTAGCAAATTGGAAGAATCCCAGTTTGGCAAAAGCCATAACTACCCAATGATAAATAACAAAGGTAATCCAAAATGTAGGGAAATGTTGATGAGTTTAATCGAAAGGCCGAACTCTCCATTCTTCAAAGCAAGAAAGGATGCCTGTATGTATGTATTTTGTAGATAGTTTTAACAAATAATACATATGGAATGGCATGCAATCTCCATCTACCTTCATTTAAGGGTTGTTAATTCCAAAGCGTTACTATGAATTGTGCATTTTTATCCTCACCATCGATCATGGAGTGGGAATTCCAAGTGGATCGTATTGTCGACAACACAATATACCTTCCTTTAAGAGAGGTATGCTCTAATAACATATCATTCCTATGAGTTGTGCACTTCTAATCCTCGTTGTCAACCATGTACTGAGAATATCTGCAAATGACCAAAAGGTGGGTCAATTGGACTAAATGTAGAATCAGTATTGAAAAACTACATGATGCCAAAACAATTCCTATAAGTGGAGGTCCACCAACTGAAAGTGAATGACAAGGGAGAGTTAATGAGGGATAATCAGACTTCTATTAATGCTTGAAAGCTTATATCAGAAGAGCAAGGTTACTACTATTCAAATTGGATGTTGCTGTTGGTTTGATTGTGGACAGTCAATTTATTCATTTTATACCGCAGCACCCCATACTCTAGTTACCTTATAAGCAAAAATTTCTCTCTAATATAATATTTTTTGCAATTTATGAGAATGAGGCCAAAACCTTACCTTAGAAAGCCTGATAGCGTGGAGTTTAGGCTTTCCTCTCTGCTCGTACTTGATCAAACACGCTGCTTTCTTCAGCGCAGTTATGGCATGAAATCATCAATAGAGCAGAAAAAGAACTAATCCCATCATAAAACTACTTTGGATCGCAATAAAGAGCTCATTATCTAATAAAGAAGGTGAGACTGCACGTTGAGTTATTGTCGAAGACTATGCTCTTCATTGTTTGTAGAGTAGAAACTGTAGCTGCGAACCAATCCGTGGAGTTGGAGAATAGCTGGAGAATAGCATGGACTGGTGTGGTGAGTGTTTTTTTCACACTCTGTGTTGGAGATCTACAAGACATACACCAGGTCATCTCTTTTCCTTAAAGTCTGGTATAAACAACAACGTATATTAATTGTGCTTAAATTATATAAGATGCTCTTAAATATGCACCTCTTCTACGGTGGCTTTTGGTACACATTTAGCACTCCTGCATTTGTTTCTGGTAGCACTTACTTTATTTTGCATTTTAGAGCACATTTAGATCTTCAAAGATGAATGTAGAATCAGTTTTTATTGTTTGGTGGTTTATTAAAGCTACCAAATAGTTTAATAATCATTACCAAAAAAATAAAAAAGACATTAGCTGTCATTGTATTATCAATTTGGATGACAACTTAATAATTGATATCAATAAAAATCAAAAAGACCTTAGTTGTCATTACAGCTGTAGGGTAGCGTTTACCCATGAATTCACCTCCAAGTTGCAGATGTCCTAGCTGACATTGTAAGTGATATTTAAGAACATTGAAGTAGATGTCAATGTCAAAACAAATGATCAAGATTCTTGATTGGAATTTTCATGAAAGCAAAGAAGTGGATTGTTTTTTAATATCTACAGAAATATTATCCGTCACCTCAACTCTGCTTATTTTGTGCCATGAATTCAATTCAATTCATTGCATTAAATACCAAATAACTTTATGGAATTTATGCCATGGCCTCAAATTGTCCTATTCGATGTAATCATGTAGGTATTACTACTAGAAGATTTTTTTTTATAATATATTTTATAAGTAAATATTGATATCTAGATCAATCTCAATTTCAATCTCAATTCAAAAAACAATTAATGTAGTCTCTGAACACCAAATTCCTATTTAAACTAATAAGAACTAGATCTAAATTTCAAGACATTATTGAACTAATATGGATGATGAGTTAACAACCATTTGAAACTAATTTCAAGGGTCTACGACTTCTTCAACAGATTTGTTCATCCAAACGCTATCTCTATCCATTTGGACACAACAAATAATTTATAACTACCTTAGAGAGAATGGTCAGTAAGAATGCTATTGATTCACAAACTATGCACAAAACAAGAGTCTATCCAATTCTTAAAATGGTAATTCTGTGTACAGAGTTTCATGTATCAACTGTTCAAAGGAGTAATTCATTTCCACAGCCATGGAGTGTTGCATAGGTGAGGCAAGCTTGAAGATATTCATATAGCTTTCATTTTAGTTTCCCGTTGGTTTACAATATCTTATAACATAGCACATCGTTATGAACCTTTTGGTGTAAATTTAAACATATTAAACTATGAGGTTTTGTTAGTTCAAATTACTTATTACATAGATAAACAACGGTCCATGCTTTCTCAGTATTCAGTATTCAATTGGATTTGATTTTTTTAAGGGATTTAAAGCCAACTAGTTTTATCTTTTTCTTATGAGAGAATTATTTTTGGATTTGATTTTTTTAGGGATTTAAAACCAACGAGTTTTATCTTATATTTTTCTTATAATATAATTATTTTTAAAATTTGATAATTTTTTAGGTAAAGAGAAGCTTTTAAGAGCCTCTATTTTAAATTTATATATATATATATATATATATATATATATATATATATATTTGGATTCTGCTTTTCCATTAGCACGCTCCTCTAGGTTCACTTTTTCTCATTCCTTACAAACAACAACTCCAACCTGGTTCTTGATTGTCCATGCATTACGAACACTCTCCTCTTTTTTCAAGGGCGAGGGGGACGAGATATTGGATCCGAGTTGGAATGAATTAATGCTTTTCCCTTCCTCATCTTTGGCTACAAGGAATCATCTTTGGCTACAAGGAATGAGTGATTTGGTCTCTGTGGTGTGAGAACAAGCATTTCTCTACGAGGAAGCTCTTTCTTGTCTTCCTTTGTTATCAGGGTAGGAAGCTTGGACTTCACCTCTTTATTCCCATAAATGTCGTTGAGATTCAGTGGGGCGAACTTCTTACTCCCTCCTCCCATTTAGGTTTCAATAACACCACCCCTATCAGAAAACTCGATATCAATAACCCTCAGCAAATCGGAGACGGATCACGTCGAATCCTGCAGGAAATGATATCTAACGTTTCTTTTTAGTGAAAAATGTGAAGAGTGAATCCAATCAATCAATCCGAATGGTAAGTTAACTAAGGAAAAATTTGAATGCCTAAAATCGTAAATCCTTGTAAATAAATAGTCTTCTCTCTCTGCACTGCTTTAACCATTTTGGGAAGTTGGCTCGGCATAGCGCGAGGGATTGATGATTTTGGTAAATTGTGTGGAGCATAATAATTATACGAAGTGATTTAGGAGACGACGAAGTGGTTTTATTGCTTTTATTTTGAATTTTGCAGTAGCTTCGAGGATGTTGTTGATTTTTGCCCCAAATACCTTGTCTAGAACCTAGAAGCATTCTGCAGTTCTGGCGTTGAGTGCATTATCAATATCCAGAGAGCGTTCTGCAGTCTTTCCTTAAGCTCATTCTCAATGATGCTAGGTAACGATTACGAATTTTCAATGCTTCATTTCTTAATACTTCTTAGGTTCCTATTAAAGCTTTAATCGATATTCTCCGACTCAGACGAAGAGCTGATGTTGAGAACACCTCGCAGATCCTATGGGAAGAGGTCCTTGCTATCAATTGTACACAAAATATTTTTATAAGCTTGTTCTAAAGCCAAAGTTGACAAAGAAGAGTGTTCGTTACTCAGCTATCAGCTATAACATCACAATAGAATCGCTCAAATTATTATAAAAACTATTTCTTGACTGGGTCACGCCTTACATCAATTAACAATATAAATAATAATGATAATAACATCATACTTGCAAATGCTCACTTTGTATATTATTAAACTTGCTTGACTTGTGTGGGTGAGCTTCATTTTTCTTGTTATTGAAGTTGAGACCAATATGATCCAAATTGCTAGGTTAATCAAATTGCTCACAATGTGGTTATTGCACCTAGATAATGACGCTATGCTAGTTGAACTTAAGATACTTGTTTTCTGCAAGTTCTCCATTTTGTTGTTATTGCCAAAGTAGTTAGATACTCTACAGTGTTTGCTGTTTTTCAGATATTCATTTTAAATACATAATTATCAAGCACTTAGAGTTACTGTTAGGCACTTCAAAGAAGTCCATTTTAAATCCAAAATTATAAGTATAACTTAAAAGAATCCAATTTTTTTAGAAGTATTAAGGGAAATTATCCTCTCTACTAAATTTTTAAATTGCAGCTTCATGATTTTTTTTCTTCTTATAACAATACATGATGATCGAGATGAAAGTGCGTCCATTTAAGTTGTTCTTCTTCTGCACCTCCCGACGGTGGACAGACTGCGATAGCTCTAAGCCAAAACATTCCACAGCGCATGGCAGACAAAATACCTGAAGTTGTAAGCAGATTGAAGGACGTAGGGTTGGTGTCTAAAATAACTTCTCCCGCCCAAACCGCAGGTGCTTCCTTCATAGCCAATACTTGGCAGGGTGTTCTTCAAACTTATTAACAATTCACCAATCATTATATTTGGATACATATCTGGACCAAGTCTGAGTTGTATCAGAGCTGTAGTGCTTCCATATCTGGTAAGAATATGGGCGAGATTATTGTAACATATGGATTTTTAATTTTGTTATGATCGATTTGCCATTTTTTGAAAAAAATGAAATGATTTAAAACTGTCATAGCATATAGGCTTCTAGGAATGAAATCATATTATTATTGGCCTTGAGTCTAATGAAGTCATTTTAATCAACATGCAATAGCCCAAGCTATCCTTGTCTATTAGCAGGATGAGCTTTTTGTAGGGTCTCCACGGCGGCCTGTCTCCTAGGTGTCGGATTTCTGAAGGTTACACGTGAGGGGAGCGTAGCCTTCCAAGTTGCCTCTAAAGTCGGATTCTCAATATGCAAGAACTTTTCTATATAATGTAAATTAAATTGAAAATGACAAAATTTATAGTAAAAAAAACCAGATAAATAACTTGCATGTACTATTCTTCGCTCTTGTATTATAAAAGCCTTAATTGAAAGGAAAAACTACAGTTAAATATGTAAGGAACAACAAATACAGATCTAGTTTACCATGAATAAATCTATTTGCACAAATTATAACACAAACACAAAGATATAAACTTATATGGTACAACCATAAAATATCATTTATTTTTTTCCATATAAATCAAATACTCGCCATGAACAACATGTCTGGCACAACCAACAACACAGAGCCTCAAATACAAATCAATAACCCAAAATCATACCATTCATATCCATTTGTTTGAGAAATAAATGAAAAATTGGAATTGAATTTATACCATCCTTCAAGGAATCCTTTCTAGTTTCTCTGCTGCGTTTTTACTGAGATTATTTAGCTTACTAGGGAGGAGGAACTTAGTTTCATACCCAGTTAACAACATTGACACTAATTTAATGTAAATACACATTATTTGTGATCAATGTATCATGTCAGAAACATAGAGGAGGATTGTAGTAGAGTGCAGAACCTGGAGGATATTTCCTTCTCAGCAGACATTGCTGGTCACTGATATGAACGCAGAGATGAATTTCTTAGTAGTCTTCCATTAAGGCCGGCTCACAAACAAGTTTAGGGCCATGCATACATGTTAGAGAAGCCACGAGGAATGGACTAAGAGATTCATCCATTCAAGAAATAGAGGATGGATACAGGTCATTTGCATGCAGATTGCCACGACTATTCAAGAAATAGATGATGGATATAGGTCAGTTGCATGCAGATTGCCACGACCATTCATTGGTTGTTGCATGCAGATTGCCACCACTACCATCCACTGCAAGTACATTGAAAGGTGTTGTCAGAGTGGGTTCATCTACTGCAGAGAAGATGTCGATGTCAGGAGTTGCAAGAAGAAGTTTATAATGTTGGGATGTTCAAACTAATTCTATCCCAAGGTGAAAAAGGTTGCTATGTACTAGTGCTTGCGTCATCATGCCGCCGGGTCTTGGGGCACAATATCCTATGTTGATGTCATATACACTTTACCAATAAAACTCAAGTTAAATCAAAATTTAAATATTTCAAAAAATAAAAATAATCCAAAGTATAGTAAAAACATTTGAAAATAAAAAAATTTAAATTTGTCTCTAGAATTAATCCACCTAACCAATTCATATATATTCCCTGTCGGGAACATAAAAATTAAGATATAATTCCAATTTACATTTTTTATTGCATATTTACTAATATATTCATCATTAGGTAGTGTGATGGTTATCTCTATCTTTTGCTAATACTAATATATTATGAACTATAAACTATTTATTACATGGAAAAAAAACAATCGTTGTTTATACATGTAAAATATTATCTTTAGTTACCTTTATAAATCTTATAATCTCTTTTTTTTTCTTATTATATTTTAAGTTGTAAAAGAGATTTTTCTTATTCTCGAGAATATAATTTTTTAAATTTCTAAAATCTCTCTTTTATATATTTAATATTTCTAGATTATTTTTATATTTATTTTATTTTAATAATAAAATTATCAAAATAACAATTATTTTTATTGTAAAAAACTCTTTAAAATTAGTGGTAAAGCTTTTTTTTTTCAGAAGAAAAAAACTAATCCTTAATATTCATATAGAATCAAAGGAAATGGTTATATATCCAGATGACAATTCAAAACAGTCCCAAGTCTAAGACATCATTAGTCCACAATCTACCAAGCTACTGATACAAGTAAAACCAAAAAGTATTGGGTCTAAGCAATACTATCTCCGAGTAGCAGGTGAAAAAAAACGACATCTTTCCCCCAAGGACATCAGTCATGACTATCGAGAGCACAAGATGAATCCAAACAATTTATCCCAGGAGGAACTCAAGGGATGACTGAGTCAAATAGAGAGGCACTTCCATCATACAAAATATAATGCCAAAAAAGAACTAGTAAAAGAAGACCAAGCTCCAGCACATAGCTCTAAAAGAGCTGTAATTTACCTTCCCCAATATTATCCTCTTCATAGAATTCCATGAAGGAAAAGAGGCCTGTGGCCAAAGAGAGAGATAATACATCTGTCTTCATGTTGTGCTCTCTATATACATGTTGAAAGTCCAGGGAGAGGAAAGAGTCTTTTAGCTTAGAGATATTGTCACACCAGTATACCAAGTCGAAGGTAGACAGGGCTGCCTTGTTATTAGCCCAATTGATCACAATTGATGAGTCTCCAAAGATATGGAGGGATGGAAGACCAATAGCTTCAACAAAGTAGAGCAATACCCATAATGCCAACAATTATGCCTTGGTGTTAGTGCTCTGACCACAACCCAACTTTAAACTGAATGTATGCACATGATTGATGGCTAGATGAATGCCAACTCCCCCAATCGAACACACGACTGCTCCATCAAAGAATCCGAAAGGATACTTAAGAACTGGTTCGGGATCCATCATTCTCACTTTTTTAGTTTTACTAGTGACAGGATAAGCATTCAGAAGAGACAATACATGTTGACAGGTTGAGGAGGAAACAACATGGAAACAACATTCCTGTTCTAAAAAATAGTGGGATTATGAGTATTCCATATACCCCAGATGATAAATAACGGTAGATGAGAGTTCCCCAAATCACGATGAAAATAGTTTTCAAGGTTTTGTAGGAGAGAACAATTTGACCACGGAATCAACTGTCCAATTCTTTTGCTAAACCAGTCCAAGATGTTTTGAGTCAAGGAGCAATCCAAGAAAATATGACTAACTGATTCCTCATCGCCTAGGCATAAACAATATATGTTAGGGTCATGCCAACCTTTTCTTTTAAGGTTGTCCCAAGTAGAGATTTGATCCTCCAAAGCAAGCAAGAGAAAGCATTTTATCTTTAAGGAAATAGTGCAAGCCCAGATCCTTGACATGGGATTTTTATTATCTGGAAGTAAAAAAAAGGAGATAATTAAGTCATACGCTAAGCTGGCTGAGACCTCTCCGTTCTTTGGATTGTGCATCCACAAAAGCATATCCTTTTGTTCATTTAATCTTATACCCCTTGCATAAGATATTTTATGTAGCAGTCCCATTCATCTTTCCACCTACCTCCAAGTTCTAAGTCTTCAGCCGTTATCCAGGAAAACTGTCTATTGAGACCAAACCCTAGATTTCAAACATCCTGTAATGTGAGAAGTCCATACTGACATTGGCTCTTATTCATAACTTTATTTCAAGGAATAAAGTTTATAAAGTGTTGAATCACCTTCATTTTCTACCTTTTGTATTTGTTCAAAAATTTATTTCAACGAATAAAGTTTATAAAGTGTTGAATCCTTTAGAGAAGGAAAGTAAAACATGAGTACGTGAGGTTTAATAAAAGGGAAATGGCATTTACATCATGGGCCCCACTTTTCTTATATTGTAAATGGGATGAGAAAGATTTTAATTGATCTTTGGGATTTGAAGCGAATGGAAAGGGGTTTATGATATGTTTTTTTTAAAATGGGATAATGGAAAGTGTAGGTTATGGAAAAAGTAAGGTAGGGAGTGCTACGTTAATGCATATGTGGGGATAATAAAGGAAAAGCGAACGAAAGAATAATGGTCAAGCCTTAGGACTTAGGAGAGGAAAGGGAACGCAAGAATAATGGTCAAGCCTTAGGACTTACGAGAGGAAATGGGATGTATGTATATGGTAAAATGGAAAAGGTAAAAGCCTTGAACTTGCCATTGAATCAATCCTTGCAAGTCCCTTTAATGGTATTCTCACTAGGAAGCAAACTACCCATTTGTCTCACCTAAGTGCTGAAAGGAAAAGGATCTTGGAACATTTTCAGCTTACCTGGCAACTAAAAAGCAGAACCAAGTGGGCCCTTCAGGGTGAATTCAACACCAAATTTTTCCATGTTGTGGCTTCGGGGAGAAGATTGCAAAACATGATCTGGTCTCTTGAAGATTCTGACGGTAATCTTATTGAGGAGGAGCCCCCCCTTAAAGAGTTGGGAAAAGCATACTTTGAGATTATATTCAAGGATGATGGTTGTACTAGTCTAGAGCACCAACTAAAGGTGGTCTCACTCTTCCCCAGAATGATTCCCTCAGAACACTCGTCTCTCCTTTATTGCCCGGTTAGATTGAAGGAGATTGAACACTCTCTTAAGTCTTTCAAAAAAGATCGTAGCCCGGGCCCGAATGGGTGGCCTGTGAAGTTCTATCTGCACTTTTTCAATCTCCTGGGCCCTGTTTTACTAAAAACCATTGACATGACTAGGACCTCCGGTTTTATCCCTCCTTCCTTGAACTCAACGTTCCTTTCTCTTATCCCAAAGAAGGACAAGCCTCGAACCTTCGCTGACTTTAGGCCCATCTCTCTATGCAAACTTCTCTATAAACTCATTGCTAAAGTCATTGCTGGAAGGTTAAAGCCCTTTTTGGATCTGGGTATTTCTCAGGAACAATTCAGGTTTCTTAAAGACCGTCAAATATCTGAGCCTATAGGTATTGTGCAAGAGGTCCTACATTCTGTCAAAACCAAGAATCTTTGCACCTTTTTTCTCAAGCTAGATCTTACAAAGGCTTTTGATCATGTTGACTGGACCTATGTCAGACTGATCTTGATTCAAATTGGAGTGCCCCTCCTTACTGTAAATTGGATTATGGGCTGCATTTCCACTGCTAATTTTGCGGTTCTGGTCAACGGGACTCCTTCCAATTTTTTCACAGCCACTCGTGGTATCTAGAAAGGTTCTCCTTTATCCCCTCTCCTCTTTATCCTTGTCATCAAGGAACTTAGTCTTCTCATCCAGGATGCCATAGCTAATGGTCTCATTCGGGGCATTCAACTCTCGCCCTCCCTTGCCCTTTCTCATATCCTCTTTGTGGACGATGTAATTCTCTTGGGCTCGGGTACTCTCCAGGACTGGTCTGCTTTTGAGGTTATCATCGAGACCTTTTGTAAAGCGTCAGGCATGAGGATCAACATTGAAAAGTCATGTTTTCTCTACTACAATCTTGCCAATGACTGCCTAAATGAATTTATGGGAGTCCTGCCTTATAGGATGTCGCCGCTCCAATCTGGGTTCAATTACCTAGGTTATCATTTGAAACCACTTGGGTATAGAGTAAATGATTGGCATTGGATAATACAAAAGTTTGAAAGAAGGATAAGTCACTGGACCTACAAGTATCTTTCACTTGGGGGCAGACTGATCCTCGTCCAATCTGTACTGTCTAGTATACCTGTGTATTGGATGGGACTTGCTCCTCTCCCAGCCACTATTCTTCAGAAGCTCAGAAGCATCATGTTTAATTTCTTATGGGGATCCTCTGACAAAAAATGCAAATACCATTTGGCTAGCTGGAAGGATCTTTCTTGGCCCAAATAATTTGGGGGCTGGGGAATCAAAAACCTCCCATGGTTCTGTTATACACCTGAGTGGCACCTCTCCGTCCGAGTGCTGATATCCCTCATGTCGGCACACCAAAGGACACTTATGGATAGAGGTTGGCCCTTAACACTATACCTTGGCTTATGATGAAGTACATTTCCTATATGCCCAACTGGTTACTTTGCCATTTTTGTCATTTTGAGATGTATTCGCGACTCTCCTTATTGACAACTCGCGCATCATTCGCGAGTCTCCTTGACAGCAAGTCGCGAATCCATGTATTCGCGGGTTGCACTTATACAGAGTCGCGAATCATTCGTGGGTTTCTCTACTACAGACCCGCGAATGTGTCTCTAAATATTAAAACACAAAATCACGCGCTAATGGGAGTTTAGTTAAGTCATTTTACTTAATCTCCCTAACTGCTACAACTTCCCCAACCTTCGAGAACTGCCTTATTTCACCCATATAAATACAGGCCTTGGGGAGGGTTGTAGACACTTACACTTGGGAGCAAAGTTATGTTGGTGGATTTTTTACAGAAGTCTTTGGAGCAGTGAAACTCAGAATCCTTTGGTGATAGAGGAGTCCTTGTCTCAGATGTTTGGTTGTACTCTGAACTTTCTCATTATTGATAATAAAGAGATTACTTCTTCCACATGTGTCTCATATATTTTGGTTTGATAATTGTTTATACTTCAGTCTGTCATATTTGATTTATCTAACCTGCTAACATATATATATGAATCATTCTATATCTGGAAGATTGTCTCTGAACAGGTGAAAGAGGAGTGAACCTTGAAGACTTTGGAAGTGGAGCAGATTGGAAGAGGACTAGTAAGGATCGAACTTCGTTTAACAAGTAAGTTCCTCTAAACCTCCTATTTCCTATTCTGCACTTCAGAAGTCAATTGTCTGCAAGTGTTTGAGTATGTTGGTAACCCCCGACCTACAATTATTAGGTGCATAATCCCTTACCACAGAACTGGCGACTCCGCTGGGGAAACCTAGACTGATGTAGGTCATTTCTGTTATCCTGACTAGTTTTCCTGTAAGTCTGCTTGTAGTTTGTTATCCTGGATCTTGCTTACCTCAGTGTTTGAAAGTCTTAGGGTCTTTTCTTTGCTTTTGAGAAAATTTTTATACCCATTCGCGGGTTTTCCTACTGGATAGTCGCGAGTATAAAGTTGCATTCGCGGGTTGTTATACTGCACAGTCACGAGTCATTCGTGAGTTGCACTGCTAGACAGTCGCGAGTACTCCTGAAGATTTGGATTTTTAAAGAAGAGTTTGCTTGTGTCTTTTCTTGTTATAGTCCTTGTTTTCTGAGAAGACTTTCTTTAAGAATGCTCCAGAGTTTGCTTGATTGCCTCAGGTGATCACATCTTAGTGATTTTTGAAAGCCATTGAGTCTTTTTTACTTGGTTTATTTACTGTTTGCATTCTGAAGCATTTGGCCTGTTTGGGTTCTTGGTTAAAGTGTCTTAGTCCAGATCAGTGATAAGGGTCTTGGGCTCTATTTTTACAGTCTGCTTTCTGACAGTTGCTGGTTTGCACTTACCTTTTTTAAGTCTGCAGTGGTTTTGTGTCATTGTTTGCACCCAAGCCAGGATTCCTAGCCTGCTTCTTTTGCTGGTCTGTTGGTTCTGTCAGCCTGTTTGTTTCAGTTTGTAGTTTGTATACAGTTCGTAAGTTTCAAGTTGACTCAAACATAGTGCATTGTAGATGCATAGTAGTTTCTTTGAGCAATTTTTAAAGTGAAAACAAAACATAGTTAGTCTTTTGCATTGTGATTTTTGCATAAGTAGTGTTTGCTTCATTTTAAAAATATATAATCTCAGAAAATTACAAAAACATAGGCTTAGTTTCTCTTATCAGTGTTTTAGTTCATCAATACATATTTTGAAAAAATGAAAAGAAGTTTGTTTTATAGTGATAGTTTTCTTTGAATGCACTTTACTTTCATTTATTTCTTGCTGATTCAAAACACCATACAGTATATCACTTCCATTTCCTCTTGAGTAAGAAACAACCCTTAAAATAAACGCATAAATTAAAATTTACTAGTAAGTTTTTATTTTTAGGGGCCTTTCACCTACTAGCTTAGGCTAGACTTGTGGGCTAGGGAGTGTAAACTTCCCACAAGTTATAAACTCAGACGTAGTGGACCATTCTTTAGGTAAATCCTTGATTCTATCACTGTATCTGGGAAGCTCCTCTCAAACGGGAGTTAAGCACTAGGCCGCGTGGAGGCTTGGATAGAGGAGATAACCCTCCGAATCCTTGTCGAAACGTAACCCAGGACTTTTACGCATCTGGGGATTCTGTCCTAGACAGAGTTTCGGTCTCAGCTACCCTTCCCATGCGTACGAGTTTGGCTTGCGACTGTCCCCCCATACAACTGGTATTGTCAAGGTAGCCTTTAGTCTCTTGTCTCTTAGGGTTCATACCTAGGTAAACCGGAAGGTTATTTCTGGTTCACCTCGAACGGGCTTGGAAGGTAACCCTTGTGGAAAGTGTAGGAGGGTGGTGGGTGATTCCTCCACTTGTGCCTGAGAACCCCTCAAGGACACCAAGTAACTGTTCATCAGCTTTCTTCGGGAAAGCATATCTTTATACCCTGGTTTGATTGCTTGAGACTCTAGGATCTTTTTAGTGTATGCTCTGTGGATTTGCTTGTGTTTAGTTGACCTTAGGGTGTGATTAGTCAAATTTTTAATTCTGGAGGACCAACTTGTTAGAAGGTCAAGAAGGTTGAGAAACCTTCCTCCTCTCATTGCATTGGAGCCTCCACCTTTACCCCAAAGGCGGAGATTAGGCACAGACGGTTCTTTTGAACCAGTAGGAATAAGTGAGGTTCTTAGTGAACCGGAATTGATAGCTAACCGTTTTGATTTTGACACAGTCGAGATAGAAGAATTGCAAACTGACGAGTTTGCAAGAAATTTTAACTCCCCCTTGACTGATCTTAACGATCCTGTGATCGTCCAAGTTAGACCTTTTAGTTCACCAGTAGTAGGTGTCCCTTTGAGTAGAGTCATGTCTTCTGCGGAAGAGAGTTCTTTTGTGTTTACCTCATCCCTTCCGGTTGAAGGGGTACTACCTCCCCCGATTAGTGCCCCTAGATCTAGTTTTCCTTCTACCCCTTTGACTCCAGCGAGCTGGGTGGTCCAACCACCGGTTCATTCAAACATAGGAGGTATTTCTGGTAACACGGTTGCTGGGATTCCCAGTATACCTACAATCCCTTCTTCCTTCTCTTACACTACTCAAAGTGGTCCAGTAGGATCCTCAGCTTATGTCCAAGGATTTCCCTGGAATGGGGGGCACATCCCCCATCCAGTCCATACGTAGGTCCATCTCCTTCATATGTAGGAGTGCAGTTTAGGGGAAACACCTCTTATGGGCAGAGCTTCCATACCCCTATTTCGGTCCCATACATGAGCTCTCCCTTTTCTTTGTTTAGCGGAGGGATACCTGCTCCAGTCTTTCAGACCCCAGTTTCTATGGGGATGGCCCGAACCACTTACACTGCACCTCCCACCTAAAATCCTGTGGCCTATGGATGGAATCCGTTTCAAGGCAACCTTCCCACTTCACAATCGGTGTCAGGGGGAAACCCCACCTTTACCTATGGGAATTCGGGGGCTGGACCCTCTAATCCCCAAGCTGGCACATCTAATGCACCGGTTAGGCCCAAACTTCCCTTTCTGGCAACTTTGAACTTGCCAGACTTATCAAAATTGATGAACGATCCGGTGAGGCATGACCCATTGTGGCCACTTGTTCCCACCAAACTACCCTCGGACATCCCTAAGTTCGAAGGTAAGGCTGGTGAAGATCCTGGAGCTCATGCTACCACCTTCCACTTATGGTGTTCTTCCAACTCATTGAATGAAGATTCAGTGAGATTGAGGTTGTTCCAGAGGACCTTGACTGGCACTGCAACAAAATGGTACATCGAGCTGTCTTCTGCTGCTTTTAGTAGTTTCTGGGACCTAGGTAGTGCTTTCCTCAGTCACTTTCAGCTTCCAGTCCGTTACGATTTTGGAACGGATTTGTTGTCTACTTTCAGACAAAACAAGGCAACCCACATCTCAGATCATATCCAAGAGTGGAGGAGACGAAAGAGTCTTATCAAAGCTACCATCCCTCCTGAGTTTCTATTAGAGTGGTTCCTTAAGTCATTGTTGCCATACATATCTAAGGATGTTTCCACATCAGGAGTGACTAGTGAAGAAGAAGCCATACTCAGGGCCTAGCAGTTGGAATTGATTTATTCACAGTCTGGGATTCTATATGAAATTATCCCTGAGGCACAAAGGCCTTCACATGAGGCCAAGAAACCCAAGCCTGGACCCCATGCCGATGGTGTGGTTGGGTCCGTAAACTCTCCCACTGTAGAGTCTTTGACAAAAAAACTTCACCAATTGTCTATCAAATAGTCTACGACGGAGGCAGCAAAGGCTGCCCCCTCCTCCCAAAGTGCAAATGTTTTTTCACAAACCTCTTTGAAGGGCAATCAACAGCCTGGCGGGAAGAAGAAGAAAGGTAAAAAGGGAGAGGGAAACCAAAATCAAAATAAGCCAAAGCCCGCAAACAATGCTGATGGGGGCAAGAAGGAAAAGAAGAAAGTCAATTTCCCTTGTAAGTTGTGCCAAGGGGACCACCTTACTCATATTTGTCCCCTCATGGAACAAGCTCAGAAGCTGCTCCAAGCTCAACCGCCGGCTGTCCTGAAGGATCCGTTTCCCCAAGGGAAGAATTCAGCTTTAGCTTCTACCGTAGCAGGGGGCACTCAAGTTGCCCCTGACCCCAATTATATCAACATGGTTAGATCCTCAACTTTGTTACAAACCAGGAACAAAAACTATGAGAAAGAGACCGATGAGAAGGGTAAAGTTGTAGGTGAACCTTCCAACCCTCTCACTATAGAGAAACCTGCGGAAATAATGCCAAAGATACCCAAAGGTGTCTTTAAGAAGACTTTGCATAACCCAAATGCCAGAGCCGCTTCTAACTACTCTGTGGTTGAAGACTTGGCTCAGACTCCGTGTGCAATGTCAGCTTTAGAGGTGCTACAGAGCTGTCTCGCTCAGTGGGATGCCCTCTTAGTAGCTTTAGGTAGCATGGACTCTTCGAGTCTCACAGCGAAATTTCATCTCTCTGATGTTAAAATTTGCCTCCCTTACCATGTAGCTCTATTGATAGATGTTGTCCATGGTGGTAAGACAATTGGACGGGCAGTTGTTGATGAGGGAGCCTCTACTTGTGTTAGGTCCCTGGACTGTTGGAAAGCTCTTGGATCCCCAGAGCTGGTCCCATCAACCACTTTACTTACTGCTTTTGATGGAAGGTCTTTCTGTCCACATGGTATCTTGCCTGCTTTTGAAATTAAGTTGGTTGGCAAAGCAGTCTCTGTTGAAGTCGAAGTGATTGATGCTCCATTGGACTACAATCTGCTTCTGGGTAGGAATTGGACTTATGTAATGTCTGCTGTTGCATCTGCTGTCTTTCATGTCATGGTTTTTCCACATGAGGGCAAGGTGGTCACAGTTGACCAACTTGATTTTACTCGAAAAGGCCGCTTAGAGTCTAAAGATTCCACTGTGCCATTGGTTGATCAGGCCAAACCTGCTGCACAGAGCTTGGGGGTTGGAATGTACACATCATTGATGGGCACGTTCGATATTCCAGCTCCAGTCCTTTATATCGGTTCTACTACTGTAGGGAAGTCCATTGATTCGGTGGTCGATCGGACTGATCCTTGGGTCCTCCCAACCCCTCAGGAACCGGAAGTGCCCTTATCTGTAGTGGAAGTGGCGTATCAAGCTATTACCCAAACCACTGTAGATCCTATTCCAGATCCGCTTACAGTCTCGGATGATTTGGAAGAAGTCTATATGCCTGAATGGGCAGAAAAATCTTTACATTCCATAGATTGCTTAGACACTGTTTTACCTTCCGATGAAGCTATTCTGGAAGCTATGTGTGCACGTGATAAGATATGTGAGGATCTTCATCACCGATCTTATTTCCTTCCAGAGCTAAGCAAGATAGAAAATCAAGAGTTTCATGTGAGACTGTCGGATGATGTTGATACACCTATCAACCCTTTATCTAGGGAAGGAGTGTTTGCTGAGGGGAATATGGAAAACATTTCCGCCACTATACCGATCAACATCTCTGTAAAACTGGATGTTGTGGAAAATATCTATATAGGTGCAAACTGCTCTCCGGAGGAGATTGCCATTTATACTGCCCTTTTCAAGGAATTCCGTGACATCTTTGCCTGGTCATATGAGGAGATGCCAGGCATTGATCCATCTATTGTTTAACATGAGATCCCAACCTATCCTGATGCCAAGCCAGTTCGACAAAAAATACGCTCCGTGAACCCGCGAAAAGCGGCGGCTGTGAAGGCAGAGGTTGAAAAGCTTTTGAAAGCAAGTTTTATATATCCCGTAGCTTTGACTGAATGGGTGTCCAACCCAGTTCCTGTTGATAAAAAGCAAGGGACTATTCGCGTTTGTACGGACTTTCGAGACCTTAACAAAGCCTGTCCTAAGGAAAACTACCCTACACCGTTTATTGATCAGATCATAGATGCATGTGCGAGTAGTGAGGTATTCTTGTTTATGGATGGTTTCTCCGGCTACAATAAAATCCAAATCAAACCGGAAGACCAGCATAAAACTGCTTTTATTTGCCCTTGGGGTACATTCGCGTATAGAAAAATGCCCTTTGGATTGAAAAATGCAGGGGCAACCTTTCAACGAGCCATGAACTTTGCTTTTCACGATATAAAAGCCATTGTCGAGCCTTACCTGGATGATCTTCCTGCTCATTCTCGCAAGAGGACCCAGCATCCAGATCATTTACGGTTGATTTTTGAGAGATGTAGATACTATAAAATTCGCTTGAATCCCCACAAGTGTGTTTTCTGCGTTGAATCAGGTAGATTGCTTGGATTCATTGTCTCTAGTAGGGGCATTCAGGTGGATCCTTTAAAAGTCGAGGCTATTGCAAATCTGCCTCCTCCTCGTTCACTTAGGCAACTTCAGAGTCTACAAGGAAAGTCTAACTTCCTTCGACATTTTATCATTAATTATGCCAAGATCACAAAAGGTTTCATGCACCTGCTTAAACAGGACACCCCATTTGTATGGGATGAAACTGCACAACTCGCGTTCGAGGCATTGAAGAAATCCTTGTTGTCGGCTCCTTTATTACGCCCACCAGATTATTCTAGGTATTTTATATTATATCTGGCCGCATCGGAGTCTACCATTGGGGTAGTGCTAGTTCAGGAGGACGACAAGGTCGTTGAGCATGTTGTCTATTATCTTAGCCGTGCTCTGGTTGGACCTGAGCTTAAGTACTCCCACGTCGAGAAGTTAGCCTTAGCAGCTGTCTATGCTGTACAGAGGTTACGGAACTACATCTTACTGAGGACCACTACTGTAGTGGCGGATGTAAACCCTTTCCAATATGTTTTATCCCGACGGATTGTTGGGGGAAAATTCAATAAGTGGATAGTCATTCTCCAAGAGTTTGACTTGGTTTTTCAATCCGCTAAATCCAAAAAGTCCTTAGTTTTTGCCGAGCTTATAGCAGAATTCCCTACGGAAGAAGATGTAGTGATTGAGGATGACTCATTCCCAGATGAGCACATCTTCCTCATAGCCACCTCTGATCCTTGGTATGGAGATATTCTTATATATCTACAGAATTTGAAGTATCCTACCGCTTACTCTAGGGAATACCGACGCAAGTTACGCCTTCATGCTAAAAACTACCTCATTATAGGCGATACATTGTATCGACGAGGGGTAGATTCCATCTTGTGTCGCTGCCTTACTCACGAGGAAGCGGAGATTGTCCTAAATGATTCCCATATAGGAGCGTGTGGGGGTCATTTATCTGGGTTAGAAACAGCCCAGAAGATTTTACGTGCCGGGTATTTCTGGCCCACCATCTTTAAAGATTGTGTGGAAGCTGTGAAACGCTGTCATCCGTGTCAGTTGTACACCAGAAAAATGCGGTCACATCCTGCTCCCTTGTTTCCCGTTGTCTCGGTAGGCCCCTTCATGAAATGGGGGATCGATTATATGACATGCAACCTAGCCTCGGCTGGGGGGCATAAATACATCATTGTCGCTGTTGACTATTTCACAAAATGGGCAGAGGCAATGCCTACTTTCAAAGACAATGGGGAAACAACAGCTTTCTTCGTGTTTAATCAGATTATTGCTAGGTTTGGTATTCCCAAAGTGATTGTCACTGACCATGGCAGTCATTTCCAAAATCACATGATGACAGAGCTGACCACCATGCTCGGATTCCGACAAGAACATTCTTCTCCATATTATCCGCAAGCAAATGGTCAGGTTGAGGCTGTAAACAAGACTTTAAAAACTATCCTTAAACGTACTATTGATGCAGCCCGCTCGAATTGGCACATCATGTTATATCCTACTCTTTGGGCTTATCGAACCAATGTCAAGACTGCTACAGGTTTTTCCCCCTTCCAACTCGTTCACGGGGTGGAAGCCATTGCGTCGATTGAATGCGAAATCCCATCCTTAGAGATAGCTATTCATGTGCTACCTAACACGACTAAGCTTGAGGAACGGTTGCTCCACTTAGAACACCTTGATGAACAATGTAGAGATGCGTTGACTGCAAATCAGGCTCATAAGAATAGGGTTAAATCTCAATACGATAAAACGGTCAAACCTCGGGTTTTCTCTGAAGGGGAACTTGTCTTGCTCTGGGACCAAGATAAAGAGCCTCTAGGGGCAGGAAAATTCAAGGCTATGTGGTTGGGACCCTATGTTGTGTCTAAAGTTTTGAGTAAAGGCGCATATGAATTAGTGTATTATGATGGGAATAAGCTGCCTGAGCCTAGAAATGGGCTCTACCTGAAGAAGTACTATGCTTAGGATTAGCACTTTTTCTTGTATATTAATGTATGTATTTTTATGTACATTAGGTTGTCAGTTTCGTTTTTTATACTATCTGCTGGTTGTTGTAGATGTCTTCCGAGATGTATGTAGGTTTTTCTGATGGCGCCAGCCGTCACACTTGTAACCTGGCTTCGGCAGCATGGGTCATCTATTCCCCCTCAGGACAGCTTGTTGCTGCGGGAGGCGCATGTCTAGGTCCTGCTTCCAATAATGTTGCTGAGTATAGGGCTATAATTGAGCTCCTATGGGATGCTTTGTCACGAGGCATCACCCAGCTTGAAGTCCATTTGGATTCTCAGTTGGTTGTTTCCCAGCTCAATCGAGCTTATCAGGTGCGTAATCCTACCTTGTTACGTCAGTTCATGCGAATTCGTTTATTGGAAAGACATTTTGAAGTCATTACTTTCA
>LPNX011236500.1:1195-26481 GCA_001517045.1 Pseudotsuga menziesii | reverse complement strand
CTGTGCCCCCTGGCTTCCTCAGCCTCCTCGGCTTCGGCAGCCTCCACCGCATCTCTGTAGACAAGTACTGCCCTAGCTACCCATCTGAAAAGACGTAGCCAGGCCGGTGGAACCCCAACTACAAACTCTTGCATAGCTACAGGGAGATGCTCTATCCGTATCGTAGGTACCCGCTTGGTCAGCCTGCCTAGCTTCATCTCGAGTACCCTGATCAATCCTAGGTCTCCCCCTGCAACAGGACGTACAAAGGTACGTGGGTGCCCTTCAGGGTAGACTGGTCCAATATCTGCATTTTGACATATAAATAGGGTTTAGACTTGTGCATATGTATATATCCTATCATTTGAAAATTCATAAAAATTTGATAATAATAAAAAATAAAAATACTTACCCATCTTTCCCCATGCTCCTCCTGGAGGGAGGACTAGGTCAGGATCACCTCAGAAATCTAACCCAGCGTATGGAAACTGCTCCAACGCCGACACCTACCATTACCACCATGTATAGAAATCATCATCATACATGTTATGTACTACATCTCCTCCTCCTTGATGGAGGAAGATATCTCCCCACCGGCTCAGCCTCGGCTGCCGTGGATGACGGACCTGTAATGGTATAGCAGGGCTCATAGCTGGCACCCTCTCAAAGAAGAACGCTACCAGTATACTCGCATAGCTGAAGTTCTTCCGTCTTCCCCTCCTACAATCGGATAATTGCCTCTTCATGATGGGGGAAATTCCCATGCACCAATCAAAGAGGGTACCGCTAAAGCAGTCCACCGCCACTCTCATCTGAGTCCTAGTGGCCATGTGTAATCCTGTTGACCCTGAAAGTCTGACAATAGTACTGGCCAATACCTGAAGTGTAAGATCCTGAATATCTACAATGAGAATGCTGCTGCCTTTCTTTTGAGTACCAGGCCTGCAGAATACATTGACATAGTTCTGGACACTCAAGGGGTCTCCACCCCTGCCAGTGCCTTCCAGGTTCACCGGTGCTCCCCCTTGCGATAACCCGGTTATGAAGTAGATGTCTTGTGTGGTAAGCTCCAAAGTCTCACCTTGGATATTGAACATCCACAGGTCATGGTCCCAGTAATGGACTAAGAACTCTAATATGCGGACATTGGCCCACATGGGCGATGTGCAAAAGAACTTGAGAAGCCCACTAGTCCTCAATGCTTGGATAGTAGGCAGGCTTTGGAGAGCCGCTTGATCCATCGCTTCATGTTCCCTCTCTCTCCACTCCAGCACCATGTTTTTTCTGACAAAAACACATAATTTGATTCAGTATTCCATCATAAAAATTTAAAATTTTTGACTATTTTTAAAGCATTTCCCTATTGCGCAGCATTCGCGACTGTCCATTGGGACAAGTCGCGAGTCATTCGCGACTTTCCTATTGAGAAACTCGCGAATGAAACACGCATTCACGACTTTCATGCCTTGCAACCCGCGAATGCATTTTGCCATATTTTAGGTTGATGAAAAATACTGAATTAACCATTAAATTAAAAATTTTGTTTGGATCAAATTAAAGAGCTAAGGGTGTATATTTACCTGAAGCTGATGGTTTCTGAATCTAACGGTCCAATTGTCCACGGTGATCAATCAAAGATAGAGGGTAAACTTTCCTTTTTGGTTCAAAAAGTGCAAATGGTATGAAATGTTTTTATTTTCAAACTATTTATAGAAATAAAATTTCGTAAAGTGGGTCTTTTTATATAGTTTGAAATGTCAATTGATTAATATCATCCTCTTTGTTCCTTGGAATAGGTTTACCAACTTTTACAAAGTGTTGATGCTTCTATAGGGTGGTTTTTGCTCTTTCCAACACATGTTGGCATTTTATCACTCCACGTTAACCTTAGTTATCAACATTTTTGCCACGGACTATGGTATTTTAAGCCATTAGTCCCTTGTCTCTACCATTGTTCTTCCGTGGCTAGGATCCATTTTCATGAGTATCATTCTTATATGTCATTGCCATCCTCTGGTACTCATTCCGTCATTGTTTCAGGCCTAGGGGTTTCCTCATAGCTATTCTTCACGCCAAATAGAGCTTCTTATGAGTCTCTTTTTATAGGCTATCCCTTTATAGGACTCCCCAACCTTATGGAGTTTCTTTAGGCCTAGGTCTGACTCCTTCAAAACAGACTTGACTACCGAGTTATCTCGTTCGTCCAAGCTCGTTAAGAATATGTGAATGGGCATCCGCATTGGTGGTAGGTTATCTCTTTCTCGGACCATGCGGAATAATACGAGAAAGGATCACTCTCTTTTCTTTGGAATTGAGAAGAGTATTCTCAGGTATAGGTTTATCACTTTTATGGACCTGAGGGACTAAATTTACAGAAAAGGAACACCCGTTTTGAGCTTATTTTTCTCTTTTTCGTGCTCTGGACCCAAACATGAAAAAGATTCCGAGTGTACTTTGTGTCTTTTTCATGCTCGTTAAACACTAAAGAACAAAGCAACGAGTTTATTGTTGTAAGCCCCATTTCTCGTAACCAAATGGATCTTTCCGAGTGATCTTGCTTTCCTTCACACTCGTAAAACTCAAGCTATTTTATGCTGTTTTGGAAGGAGCGTTGGGTAGGTGGTAATTTAACCTTTTTCGGACCTTCCCGACTAAGTACGAAAAGGTTCACCTTTTCTTATTCGGAAGTTAAGAGAGTTCTTCTGTGGTTTGTTTTATACTTTTTCGGCCTCAGGAGACTAAATTGGACGAAAAAGGACCCCCCTGGAGTCTTCTTTGGCATTTTCAGACTCTCTAAATGTGAAAATACCACATGAGCATGTACTAGTTCGGGCTCATTAAATCCACGAATCAGTGTATCAAGCATTATTTTCCCATCTCTTCAAGCTCGTTAAACAATGAAGAGGGAACTGAGTTTACTTTCCTGGACTCGTTAAAACTTAACAGGGAAGGTAAGGAAGAATTTTTCTCTTGTTTTCAGTAATGGCAGCTTGTCATCCTTGAACATAGCACTCTTTGCTTTCCGATATCCATGTTTCAGTCTACACTTGTGTTCAGCTATCACTTTGAGTTTTGACTCCTCCTCTTGTCCATTATACCCGGGGAATCTGCTCATGTCTCCTACATGACAGATAAGTCTAGTTGTTCTATCTATCCGTCGTATGCTGCCTTGGGTCATCTCTGTGTCGTGCTCACTGTTCAAGGATTATACCTAATGTCTGATCTATCACCTGATCCTATTACTGTTATATCTGTTATCCATTTACTTGTGTCTCCCTTCTTTTGCCCAGTTCCTAGTCACTCTTGTGATCCGTTGGAGGATCCATTGCCTTCCTTATCACAGTATGGTTTCATTTCAGCACCTCCTGATGACGAAGACCTAGAGTTTTGACGATAGTACCTCTGGATTCACTTTCATCATTGGTGAACTCCTTTGCTTCAGTTGTCAATTATCACTTATTGGTTGACAAACTGTTGAATCCTCTCCATGTTCGACTTCAGCTTACCCTTATTCACATGGCTTGGATTGTACTGGTTCTATGGGATCATTTATGAAGACCTTAGTCCCCCATTTTGGGCTAAGTTGTGCAAGACCATGTTCTATTCTGATATCCAGCTCCCAGATCTTTGAAGACTCATCATTATTGTATTGTGGCTTTGATCCACCTTTGTAATATACGTGGTTTTTACCCGTATCATATGTTGTAATCAAATATTGTAAAGGATCTAGTGTTCCAGTAAATTGAACATAGCATCCTCAGATGTAACTTTGTATATCAAATTATTATGTATTTGTTTCAGGTACTCTCTCTGCTCCATTGGATTTCTGAGTTTCTCCAGAGTTAAAGATTATAATGTATTTCGGCCATCGTTCCCCTCTGACCTCACACATTAGGGGGCATCTGTTATACACCTAAGTGGCACCTCTCCGTCCGAGTGCTGATATCCCTCATGTCGTCACACTAAAGGACACTTATGGATAGAGGTTTGCCCTTAACACTATACCTTGGCTTATGATGAAGTACATTTCCTATATGCCCAGCTGGTTACTTTGCCATTTTTGTCATTTTGAGATGTATTCGCGACTCTCCTTATTGACAACTCACGCATCATTCGTGAGTCTCCTTGATATTAAGTCGCGAATCCATGTATTCGCGGGTTGCACTTATACAGAGTCACGAATCATTCGTGGGTTGCTCTACTACAGACCCGCGAATGTGTCTCTAAATATTAAAACACAAAATCACGCGCTAATGGGAGTTTATTTAAGTCATTTTACTTAATCTCCCTAACTGCTACAACTTCCCCAACCTTCGAGAACTGCCTTATTTCACCCATATAAATACAGGCCTTGGTGAGGGTTGTAGACACTTACACTTGGGAGCAAAGTTATGCTGGTGGATTGTTTACAGAAGTCTTTGGAGCAGTGAAACTCAAAATCATTTGGTGACAGAGGATTCCTTGTCTCAGACGTTTGGTTGTACTCTGAACTTTCTCATTATTGATAATAAAGAGATTACTTCTTCCACATGTGTCTCATATATTTTGGTTTGATAATTGTTTATACTTCAGTCTGTCATATTTGATTTATCTAACCTGCTAACATATATATATGAATCATTCTATATCTGGAATATTGTCTCTGAACAGGCGAAAGAGGAGTGAACCTTGAAGACTTTGGAAGTGGAGTAGATTGGAAGAGGACTAGTAAGGATCGAACTTCGTTTAACAAGTAAGTTCCTCTAAACCTCCTATTTCCTATTCTGCACTTCAGAAGTCAATTGTCTGCAAGTGTTTGAGTATGTTGGTATCCCCCGACCTATGATTATTAGGTGCATAATCCCTTACAACAGGTTCAGCTTAGCTCTGCGTCTCAAAACATTTTGGAGAATCCTCCACTCCAAGGGTTTATGGTACCAAGTTCTACGTTTCAAATATATGAAAGGCTACGCAGTGGCTGACTGTATCAGATGCAAACATTTCAGCTCATGCAACGTTTCTGTTATGTGGAGAGGGTTCTTGCAGGCTCTCCCTTGGATGGGAATTCATTTGGCTTGGCAGGTGGGAAGTGGTGAAAATATTATACTGGGGATCGACCCAATCGTGGGTTCTCACTCCTCCTTTAATCTCCCTGAGGATCTGAGATCATACCTGGAGGATTTAAACATATGCACTCTCTCTCAGGCTCATAACTCTCTTTTAAATGCATAGAGTTATTGGTTCACCGCCGATGATCTTGATCTTGGAGGCCCTTATAAAACAATCTGGAATGCATATATTGAGGGTTTAACTGGAGCTGGTATTCACCTCACTAATCGTCATGATGATCTTGTATGGGTTTACAATAAAAAATCGGGCTCCATTTCTTCCAGGAATGTTTATGATTGCATTGTTCGTTCCTCCTCGCTCCCGGTTTCAAATCCTGTTGACTCCCATCTGTGGAACAAGGCCCTTCCAAATAAAATTTCATGTTTTATCTGGTTAGCTCTCCGGAACAGAATCCTCACTTGGGAGAATCTACAGAAAAGAGGTTTATCGGGCCTAGGTATTTGTGCCCTTTGCTGCTCGGACGAGGAGACATTTGAGCACTTATTCTCCATCTGCATGGTCTGGAAAACTGTGGCTAAACATGTTAGTGATCATTTTAACCTCCCAGCTTGCGCTCAGGGTGTTCCTCTTGGTGACATGTTAAATTGTTGGTTTGGAAATTTATTAAGAAACTCACACCTATTTTTGCTTCCTTTCTATATGATGTGGATATTTTGGAAAGTGCGCAACCTGGATATTTTTGAGGGGAAAAAAAGAAACATTTTCAGTATTGTACAGCAAATTATTACTACTATTCAAGCTCTCCCTTCTTGGACTGTCACTAAAAAATTTCGAAGCAGAAAGTTGGGGAAGCCCCCCTACAAGGTTTATCCCTGCAGTTTTATAGATGGTGCATCAAATTGTATGATTGCTGGTGTAGGCTACTGCATTTTTTTCAATGACTCTCACTTCTTGGAGTTCTCGCTGGGGTTCGGATATGGCACTAACACCAAAGCAGAATTGCTTAGCTTATGGGCACTTCTGCTCTCTTCCCATATGATGGGGATCCCCCTATCCCATGTATACGGTGATTCTCAAGTAATCATCAATTGGGCGAAGGGATCGACTCCTCTCTCCCCGCCTGAACTTGTTCATTGGTGTAGGGAGACAAAAAAACTAATTTCTAGCTTTTAGGACTTGTCTTTCACTCACATTTACCGAGAGCACAATCGAACGGCTGACCGTCTCTCTAAAAATGCACTCTCCTTTCCTCAGGGTAAAGGCAGTTTTATGGAATATATTGAGAACCTTCTGGTTACTCAGGATACTTTTCAGCTCTTCTGAGCATGGTTAAGGGATTTTTTATCTCCCTCATATCTGTATTGATTGATAGAGTGATCTCTTTTAGATTGCTGTTCAGATCCCTTTGGCACTCGGTAGATGTGGATGAGTAGACAGTTCTCACTTTATGATGAGACAGTTTTCTGATGGGATCATTTCTTATAGCTGTTATGCCTTTCCCCCTGGCAGAACTCCGGTGGGCTGTTATGGTATGTAACCCAATGATGGGATGAATGTACTAATGACCTTTGATTCTTCTGAGAATAACAAGGACATGCTTTTTTCTTTCTGAAAAAAATGGTAAAATGGAAAGGGAGTGGGGGTAAAAGAGTTTGTTAGGTTTTTTTTTAAAGTAGCGTAGGAAGTTAGATTGGGATTTTGAAAAAAAGTTTTTAACTAATAACAATTATATATATATATATATAGTGAGTGTGATCAATGAATTAATTCATAATAAATTATTGGTGAAATTTTATTGACATGATGCATGGAATCTTGGAAAGATGGATTTGCAATTAAGTGTCGAAAGTATCAAATAATGGCAGTTTGATTCAAACAAAATATGAGCACAATCACTACAATCAGTTGGACACAATGACATTAACTAATTGACACAAAAATTCCCAAACAAAAATGTGATAAATCCCCATAACTCTACTCAATATGGCGTGGCAACACGAGGATGCAACTTGGTGATTTTTTCGAAGGGGTCATAGGACAAAAAAATGAGAATGATAAGGTGTAGATATGACAAGTACATGTCATTGGACATTACAATATATATTAAATGATTTTGCAAAACTTTTAGTAGGTTCGCCTTTGGCATCATGCTCTGACCTCTTGAAAGCATGTCAATGTTGAGCATCAACACTTTCCCCTTATAGTAAAGAAATCAATCCAATGATTCAAAGAACCATGTTATAACTGAACTACAGGAGGTGCTTCTAGAGCAATGGTCAATGAGGCTTATCGTACTTGCAATAGAAAAAACATACGACAACAAAAAGATCATTAAAAATGTAATATTCCTAAACATGTTTCCATAGAATATGTATCTACTACTACAAAGCATTCCTTCAATACTATTAATTCTACTATATTTAATTTTCATATCAATATACAAATAATTTAATGTCATTTTCGAATTTTAAGAATATTATGAAAATCCGAAAGGATAAACGAGGTGATATCTAAAATATACCAGTAGGAATGTAAATTTTTTTTTACAAAGAGATGGTCAAGGAAATGGACATAATTGCATCACAGGGGGGTCTATATCAACAACAATGTTCTTCAAATGTATGAAATCATTGATTTTTTTTATTATGTACACATAATTAATTAATTTGACAATAAATATTAATTTTCAATTGTTTTGTTGCAGGTAAGAAAACAAAATGGAACCCATTCAACACATAAGATTGGATGACAAGGGAAAAAAGGGTTCATAGAAATTTTTATGAGTAGTCCTGATTTCCTTATAACAACTTAAGATTCATAATGCTTGTGAGCTTTATATTTTAATTTTTTTTACACCACCCATTGTTGAATGTGTTCAAACAAGTGTTAAGATACAAAGAAGAGCCATTAAAAGAATTGATTGACAATGGGTTAAGTATGGGTTGTGAATAAATGTTGTTGTATCAAGAAGTAATTGTGGAATTTGGAATTATCTATGTTTTTCACTTCTCTCATTTTATAATTAATGGAACAACAAAATTACTTTGTATTAAATTTATGATTTGGTATGGGGTAAAAAAATTGCAGTAAACAAAGTATGGAGTGGAGCCAACATAAGAGTTGTTGGGAGAAGTCATGGTATTTGGTTTTGAAAGAATGTGTATAATTTGGGAGTCAATTCTTTCTATGGTACATAATTTTTCAATCTACATTCAAGTATTAATTTTCATTGTTCCCACCAATATAGATACACTCATTACAATTTATTTTTATGTTTGTAGATGGAATCTAAAAAACATGAAACAATCGAGGAAATTAACAAAAAATCATCAAAATATCCCAAGTCATACAAGTGGCTCGAGTGCTAACAACAATTGCAACAAAGATTGATTGCGTCGAGAGGCGCTCTACAACCTAGTGTGGGGGAGATCTTGTCACATTGTGTAACATTACATAACGTTACATAGATGTCGGCCATAAAAAATAAAAATAGTAATTATCATCCAAAATAAATGTCCGCCACAAAAACAACCTAATATGGGGGAGATTTTGTAATGTTCCTACCTAACAAAATAATAAAAAATAAAAAAATTGAATTACGGGAAAAAAAAATGCTTGTCGTGGACATGGTTTTAAAACCATGTGCAAGGCCTCCTAAACAACCCATGGTTTTATTGTGCATGGTTTAGGAGGTCCTTACAAATGGTTTTAAATCCATGTGTAAGGCCTCCTAAAGAACCTATGGTTTTATTGTACATGGTTTAGGAGGTAGTTGCAAATGGTTTTAATACCATGTGCAAGGCCTCCTAAACAACCCATGATTTTAGGAGGGCCTTGCACATGGTTTTAAAACTATGTATGGGGGAGATGTTGTAATGTTTTTTCCTAACAAAATAAAAAATAATAAAAATTATTATATGTGAGCCATAAATAGTATTAAATATTAATAATAATAAATATTATATGTGGACATGAAACAAAAAGATGCGCCTTTTGGTCTAAATCACACTAAATCTGATAGTTGAGTGCAATATTTAAGAAGAGGTTTGCACCTCCAAATATTTGATCCCTCTCGGTGCTTGATAGAGCATTGGATTTGGATCTGTGCTGGTTATCAATATATTTGGATGTTAATGCAAGTTGTTGTATATTTTACGATTGTTGTGTGTCAAAATTTTACATTTTGTATAATGTACTAGACATAGTGCCCCAATTGAAATACAAATGATTACCAATAACTGTAACATTTACAATTATGTTGACATTTTGATTATTGCGTACATTTATGTTTATCCAATTTAGTATGACAAAGGGACTCTTATACACATATAATAAAATAAAGTTTCTTATTCTATTGCATTCTCTAACATCATGAAATGTTACATCACTAATTAAATATATAGATGATTAAATATTACGATAGATATGAAAATTTAGGGTATAACAAATTAATCCGAACATCAAATCCAAATCCAATAATTAAAATTAAGATGATATAAATGATATTATAAAAATTTCAATTTCAAATGAATCATGGGATTAGAAAAAATAAAAATAAAATATAGATATTCCAATGTGATGTTAGTAGTCATTGTTCACCGAATAGAAAATTATTACCAATTCTTTCGATCATTTTAGTCACACCGGTGTGTTTGGTACAATGTAGCATAGATGCACTTAAAACAACAGAGCCTTGGTGCAACTGAATAATCCTTGCATGAGATCTTTTATTATTGTTACTTCTTTGTGTGTAATTGTATCATAACTACATAGTTAAAATTTTAAAATGTGTTTAAAGTCAACGCCGTAATCAACTTTACCAGTTTGGTTTCCTTCACTTATAGCACCAGTGCTTTGTAATAGTTAGTAACCAAAAGTACTTTATAATATTTCATAATCATCAGTGCTACATTTAGTATATGCACTGGTGCATATATTTTTATAAAGCATTGGTTTCGTTTAAAATTTTGAGGTGCACGAGTGCTATATGTATTATCAATCACATGTTCATATATTGCTCCCAAGTTTTGGTGCGTACTGGTACATATATCACTTTTAAAAGTAGTAGTGCATCTTGTGTGGGCCAACATAGGTAAAAAAAAACCCTCTGCTAAAGCCTCCTAACACCAATTTTTTTTAAGTTATAATAAATTTCAATAAAAACCTTTGCTATAATAACTAGTACCATTGGCGAAGCTTGTAGCAGAGTTTTTTTTGAGAATTTCGACCAATATTGTAACACTAAAATCCTTCACTATAGGGCATTTTCCTTGCAGTGACACCAACCATGAGGATTGACATGTTGCATGAAATATCAACGACTTGTATTTCTAGTTTTGTAAATAATTGCTCATAATCATATGTTTCTTGTTTAATAGAGTGGTCCTTTATGGTTAGGGTTTGAAGATTTTTTTTCTCACAAACTACTGGATCTTGTGATTACTCAAAAATCCCAAAATGAAGTTGCTCTAATACCAATATGATCTGTAAATTGTCGTGGATATTCCACTAGATCAGTTCATCACAACAAATCCTACCACTAGTTCCTTTAATTAATTTATTTTTACAGCTATAAGTGAAATGATTGAACAAGAAAGACATGATCCATACACATTCGACACATAACTTACCCTTGGAAAATCCCCTATGGGGAAAACCCATCTTGAATAAGGACTATGCCTTTCTTTTTTTTATGTAGAATGCAAATACAAAGGAAATATGTACTCGCTATGGAGCTACCTTAAATATTGTGTCTTGAATGGATGCTACAAACCTATCATGCATTTTGGTATGCTTTAGGCCCACCCCTTACTGTTGCTCAACTATGAAACAATAAAATAGAAAAATGGAACCACTTATTTTCCTGGTAGCCCGATATTTGACATAGCCGTATAGTCATTTAAGGTTAATTTTAGGGCTTGTCCATGCCTTAATTCTTGTTTGGGGTTAAGTTTTTTGACATTATATAATATTATTGAATTTCCACAGTTCCTAGCTCCACTTGTGTAATAAATAAGAGGTGATATGGAATCCACTTGGAACTATGGCGATCAACTAGATTGTTCAACTTGTAGGAGGCATAACTTCTTCGTACAATTTCCAATTGAGTTGATATTTATACCATTGGAAAGGATTATGCGTGTAAAATTGTGTAATGTCCCATAGTGCTAGGTGTATTTTCCCCAAAAATCCATTTAGACCATCAAATAGGCATTAGAAACTTCTAGACACCAATTCTACAAAATGAGATCCTCCCATAAAATGGGACCTACAAACCAATTTATCAAGTATTCCAAACCCAAAAGCTCCAAATAGGAGAAAAATTATATATTGATCCATTTCAGATCATTGCAACACCATCTCTCACTTATCATAGTTGTCATCATTAAGTAATAATCGTGATCAATTGTAAACTTCAAATCATTATCAATTTGATTTATTGTAGCCTATCCAAATCTTTATCAATCATAGTCAGTTCCAATCTAGGTGGTAATCAATATATTAATGCATCAATCATAATTATCCTCATCTATCCACAATTTAATCACATGTTTTGATATTATTATCTTATCATATCATTACTAAGATTATTCCTCTAGCTATTAGTATTACCACCATAGATCCATTTTAAACTTGGATCTAGAAAGTACCGAGAGGGATACGATTTCTTTAAGTGTAAGTTATTTTTATCTTAAATTTTTTAATGTTCATAAAATATTACACCTCAAACATTTCGATCCCTTTAGTTTTTGGTAAATCTCAGTTTAACATGGATCTTTTAATTACTTTCCATTTAGTTTTATTATTGGGTTTTTATTATTTGATAAATTAAGGTGCATGTGTTTCTCTATATTCTTTTTTGTTTTAGCATATTTGTTGGTGTAGTGTTAGATTAAACACACATTTATCTCATCAATGTTATTTGGATGACATTCCTTTATTCTAACCAATAAGCCATAATCAAATATATGAAAATTCTACTCTAAAGTCACACCAAAATATATCTAAATTTTATTATAAAAAATGTTATTATTATTATTATGGTGTATTATAAAGAAAGTTAGTTAATTTAAATTATTTTATAAGTAATTAAAAATGAAATAAAATAAAAAGGCCAGAATCTTCTACAAGGTTGAATATCTTTAAAAAAAAAGTTTAGCATTTCCAATAATCATTAATGGTAATCCACAATATAATTTTTTGTTTTATTTATTTATTTATGTTTGTTAACATAAAGTTTTTTTTGTATGTCGGCTAGCATAACGTGACTAACGTGACAGGATTTGCCCCATACTGGGCTGAGAGTACCTCGCTTCTCTCGGTGCATTGAAGTCAATAACATTTCCATGTCAAGCTAATAATGAATGATAATTTCATCATATTAAATATTCAAGATTTCAATCATTATATCATTGGTTCATCAANTTTGATATATATATATATATATATATATATATATATATATTGTTAATTATATAAATTTTATATATATTTTTGACATAAACAGTTATATTGTATTAAGAAGGTGGTATAACCACATAAACCAAACCAAAATACAAAATGCCCTTAAGAAAGCGGCAATATGAGTTCAACTTCAGAGCCTACACCCTTGGGGTAGCGGCAATAAGAATTCCTCTTCTCTATTTACACCCTTATGGAAGCGGAAAAGTGGGATTTATATGTTTTTGATACCACCTAGCATACTCAGTCTTTAAGAACATCATTCAACATTTACAGTATAACATGGCAAAAACTAATAGGGAGGCTATTAAAAGAAATTAACAATTGACAATTCCCAACCAGTGGTCTATCTAACAACATAAAAAACCCAGCATACAGTGCATATATCATAGAAAAAATGCAGACCCATCCCTAATTCTTAATTGATTTTCACATCAAAACTAGATGAAGAACTTGGCTTTTGAGGAGCTTCCTTCTTGACGAGCTTCAGGGAAATATTTTCCACTTTTATTTCCAGTTCAACAATCAAACCAATTACACCATTCTTGGACTTCCTCACCACTCAGCTGATTTTCTTCCGCAAATACACAAGATCTTTGTCCATGTTTTGAAATCGTCTACCTCCTTCAGTATCAATCACCTCTACTTGATCTTGCAACACCATGGAATCTCTTTTCAGGTCCCTGATATCTGCTTCAATGAAATTGGGAGGGGGGGACGAGCCAAAGGACTCAGTTGAAGCTTCCATAATGAACAACAAGACCTGCTTCCCTTCAACGATACAACAAAACAACTCTGGTTCTTCTGAGAAATTGGAATTTCTACCATTCAACAGAATTTTGGTGCCTCTTTCCCTAGCTCTCCGCATTTTAAAGTCCTTGCAGCTCAGGGATGTAATGATCGCAATAAATAAAACCTGTATGAGAGCCATTACACCTTGCTTCACCTTACTCCATTCACTCAGCGTTGAAGAGACAAGCAGAGAAGCTCGCATTGGTGAAGGGACTTCTCTGTATCCTAATTTAATACCTCCCTCGAAGTTCATCATGCGGCCACATGCTTGCCATATCCACCTGCCTTGTCAGCATAAGAGCGTGTGTTGAGGGCACAGGAAGGGAGAAGAGAGGCCCATGAGGACTTAGGCTCCACAATCTTAGCCCCGGTCCTATGGAGGAACACAAAAAGTGTTAATCCCATTAATTAACAAGGCCCTAAGGCCAAGGGTGGTTCCCAAATTCATAGCAATATCTGCTTCTTTATTATGCTGCCTCAAAACATGGGAGAAGTTGATTTTAAGGAAAGAGAGGGTCAGAATATTAATTTTTTTGATCAGGTCCCTGAGATGCATTTGATTAGGAAGAGAGTTCTCAACCATGGCTTGAATAGCTATTCTTGAGTCTCCCAGAACTGTGAGCTCAGTGATTCCTTGATTCTTGGAAATCTAGAGTCCCTTCTAGAGAGCAAGATCCTCAACAATATTGTTAGTTTCCGAGCCTAGTCCCCAGGATAATTTGGTTTCCAATCATCCTTCCGAGATGAAGAGAACCCCGCCCCCACTACCACCCCATATATAAATTTTATATATCCTTGGATATATATGGTAATTAATTTGAAACTATTCTAATTTAGTGATTTGCATCCATCAAATATTGAATATGGATGTGGCATATCATTATAAAACCTAATTTCATGATATAATTTCCTTAAGTGTGAAAGAAGGAAATTATCCACCAAACATATATATTAACTCATATATATATATATTAAGTTAAAGTGGCCCTATTTTGTCAGTGTGGGAAGAATCCTATTCCATGAGTTAACTCATATTTAAATATTTTCTCTTGTAGTTCATGTCTCCAGCTCTAGGTTTCTATTACTTTGATGATGTTGTCATCATATGCTTATTATTTGAGCAAATCAGGAAAGAACTATTCATCAAGGGTTTTAGGCTCTTTTCACTCGACAAAAATGATTGATTCTTTACACTCATCCTCTTCAAAAGTAATGTGCAATGTAAAATTGGAATGCGGGTGTTGTTGTTTTGAATTTGTATTAGAAAATATGGTACATTGTGCAAAATCCATCTATTTTTCCTTGGATGTCTATAGAGGAAGGTAGAAGAAACCATATATAGAAGTTTCAAATCTCATGTCCCTCTACCTTGCATACATATTGATGGATGCACATAGTCAATTCATTTGTCCAATATTTGGAGGGATCTTCGAAATTATGTCGTTGAAATATATGACAAGTGTCAGGCACAAGAAGTTGTAATTCAAGCCAAACTTGAAAGATTGGTTTAGTTCTGAGTTTGTAGTATTCCATGTGAAATATTCAAATGTGTACAAGTATTTAAATTTCCAAACCCAAATTTTTTAATGGCTTCATGTATCCAATGCAAGGGGTAAAGTCACATAGCATAACTGTGTGAAGAGAATGAGAAGACATATAAGACTTTTGCTCGTAGAAAGGTTGAAGAGAAAATGTCAAAAAAACGTGATAAGAGAATGTAAAACTTGCAAGGATGAGATATTAAATATGGATGGATGCAATAATATGATCTGTAATATGTGTATAACCACTATGTGTTACATTGGTCAACAAATCATCTCTTAATTAAGAATTTTTTAGCCATATTTTTTTCAATCACTTTTATCCAAAATGATTGAATATTGAGATGGATTTTTGAAATTTTTGATATTACTGGTTAAGATTGCCTTATCTCGATGCAATAGTAGTATTTGGGGACATTGAATCCATTTATTCATACGAAAATTTCAATTTTAAAATTGAGAAATTGCAATTTGACTAAACCATTTATCGACCTTTTCGATAATGACTGGTGAAAAAAGTTCAGGTCATATAACTCTTAAACTAGTTCATGCATATTCAAGCTACAATCAGTTCAAACTTCATTAAATTTAATAATAATTTATCATATTCTCTAATAGTTAATTTTCATGGGTTTCCCACCAAGATGTCTTTAGCTTAGATTTTGAACTTTTGAGCATAATCACATAAATAATTATATATTTTTTTATTAAAAAATATCAAGTGACCCAATTTTCTTATAAACTTTATTAACATAATATATATTATATTATTAGCTTTGTTACACACAATACATGTTGGCTCGCTTCAAATAACCTATGTTCAACCTTCCATCCCGACGAATAAAACCCAAGTCATTGGACCAATGGAGCATAACCCCATCAAAAACACCTACGACACAAGTGAAGACTCATTTGAGATACCTATAGGGACTACAGGAACCAGGATTCTGTAGTGAGAAAAGGGGATCTCTCCATGTAAGAACTCGACAAATTACCCAACAATGCAAATAGGTGAACAATCATCTACAGATAACAACATATGGAAACATAAAATATCTATATCACATATAACACATTTGCAGCACTATTATTGCATTTCATCATTCACGTTATCAATCGCAGCAAAATCAAAAGGCTTCAAACATAAAATAAACATAGAACATTTTCCACATATGTTTTAACATGGAAACCCATATGGAAAAAAACCACAAAAAAGCTCTTCATCTAGCATAATTCATATTTGAACACTTTGGTTCCTGCACATAGCCTACAGATATCTCCCCAAATCACCTTTACAATAGATCAACGAACATAGCTTGTGGATCAATAGACTAACAACATACTTATGTAGATCTCATTTTCAATTGCCTCTCTCCTATTTTGTGCCTAAGACAAAACATAACCAACCCCTAAATCCAAACCCTTTTACATTTTTATAGGCTCTAATGACTGATTTTACATCCCGCACCAACTACCCATGAGTGGATGGTTTTTCTAACTAACTCATCGCATATATTTAATGTTTCCCCAAAAACTGCCCAAAATTTGGGATCTGACCCATTCTGTCGCAACCTTGTTCACACTGCGACTGGACTTCTAAAAATTTCAGACCATACTTTACACACTTTCCCAGGGACAACAGGCCCCCAACAATCACATGTGGCTCGTCTCAAGACACTTGAGATAGACACCTCTATCACAGTCAGCTTATTTTGAAAATCTTGGAATATTTTCATTACATCATTTTCCCATCGTTGAACATCTTCCTTTACCTTGGCAATTTTCTCCATAAGTTTATAATTGATATGTTCCGAACTTTCCACTTTTGTTGCCTCCACAACCTGTCGCACCTATACATGTACTAGATGAATGGTCCATGTGACCTGCTCTACAACACAATCAATTACTCAATGTTACTGTATCCCGAGCTTAGAGACCTGTTGCTGTAAGACTTTGAACTCAGTAGCCTTACTCATACTATCGATCGAAGGGGCTGTTTTCAATGAGTTCCTTAACCCAACCAGATTGGACTCTGCTGCATGAAGTTTCCATGTTATGTCCTACAGCTCAAAACTATCCATCAAGGATTCCTAGGATTGGAAAACCTACACATATTCCTTAGCACAGAGTGCATCAACCTCCTAAATTTGTTGCACATTTTCGTCAACTACCTTCCATCGCTCTTCCAGTAATTCAAGCGATGTACTAGGAAGAAACTGAGCTTCTAGTTTTACAATTATCTGGTGGAATTCGGTAGCCACATCCCCTAGCCTAATGATCCAGGATTCAGGGAGCATGTCGGGTGTAAATCCAACCTCTGGAATTTCATGGTAGGTGAACATGACATCTTCTTCGAGTATATTCCTATCATACTACCACTGTTGTGTCTGTTGCTTTGTCTCCTCCAATTTCTCCTGGAGAGAATATACAATGGTATTCGAGTGCTTCAATTGTTTATATGCCGTATGTTCCCTTGCCTTAATCTCGTGGACTACAACCTGCTGAATTTTATGTAGTAGAAACATGGGAAACATAGAGAGGTCGATGCCAACATAACTAATGTTCTTAATTATGCTATTGTATTTTGGTGTGCCCAAGTCATGTTCTTTAGGAAACAATTGAACCTTACGATTTTGTCGAGTTGGATGTACTTCGGCTGGACGATCCTTGGTAGGTGAACATGACATCTTCTTCGAGTAAATTCCTATCATACTACCACCATTGTGTCTGTTGCTTTGTCTCCTCCAATTTCTCCTGGAGAGAATATACAATGGTATTCAAGTGCTTCAATTGTTCTTTTGCCACATGTTCCCTTGCATTAATCTCATGGACTACAACCTGCTGAATTTTATGTAGTAGAAACATGGGAAACATAGAGAGGTCGATGCCAACATAACTAATGTTCTTAATTATGCTATTGTATTCTGGTGTGCCCAAGTCAAGTTCTTTAGGAAACAATTTAACCTTACGATGTTGTCGAGTTGGATGTACTTCGGCTAGATGATCCTTGGTAGGTGAACATGGCATCTTCTTTGAGTATATTCCTATCATACTACCACCGTTGTATCTGTTGCTTTGTCTCCTCCAATTTCTCCTAGAGAGAATATACGATGGTATTCGAGTGCTTCAATTGTTCATATGCCGCATGTTCCCTTGCCTTAATCTCGTGGACTACAGCCTCCTGAATTTTATGTAGTAAATACATGGGAAACATAGAGAGGTCAATGCCAACATAACTAATGTTCTTAATTATGCTATTGTATTCTGGTGTGCCCAAGTCAAGTTCTTTAGGAAACACTTGAACCTTACGATGTTGTCGAGTTGGATGTACTTCGGCTGGACGATCCTTAGAACGATCGAATTCTTACGATTGTAACTGTGAATGCAATGACGAAGGGCCCTAACTTACCGTTATCCGTACTTCCTTTTACCACAACGCATAGATTGTAAAGTAAGTCGGTAATTCCCCCAATCAAATCTGTGTGTCGAGTATCAATCCTATGACATTTTTAATGAGCAAACTTTGCCATTTTATCAGCCAGTAAGTTATTTTCATCATCAGTAAGTCCACTAGGGGGGTCTCTAACAACCTTTTTCTTTCTGTGACTCTTCTTTCTCTCTTCAACAACTTTCCTCTTTTCCCCCAATTCTAGATCCATCAGTGTTTCACTTGATTCTCCATTGTTGTCATAAGTTGAACGAGTTGGGTATTCTTCATCTTAGGAGCCCCCTTCTTTAGTCCCCAAACTTCCCTCCTGTCCCGGGACAAGTGCGTTAGATAGTAGGTCATTTTCTACAGGATTCTTCCATTCCATAGGCCAGTCCAAAATTATAATATCAAGTTCCTCCTCACCTAACCAAAAAAAATGGTTAGCAATTGATTTTGGCGGTTTCATCATGGTTGTAGATACATATAGTGAGTCCATCAGTGAAATTTATCATATTTATGTACCGCTAACAGTTTCTGCAGAAATCCTTGACTGATTTCCAATATGATGCCTCAATGCATTAGCATGCATGTAGAATTCAATGTTATTTTCCATTTTTTTCATTGATTAGTATCCTCATACCATAAATTTTGATAGCCTTCCCTTCATGGGACATGTACTTTCATCCCCTGATAATTGGGTGGTTGTAATACTCCAAAAGATTCGTAAAAATTTAAATTTTTTCCTATGACATTAAATGTTTGCAATTGTCACTTCTGAAGGGCATTTAATTGCTAACAGTTAACATAATCAGGCTTAAACTAGAACTGATTCTTTTGTTAAATTCTAGATCTGCATACTTAATTATTTTCTTTCATAAATCGTGGTTAAGAATTTGATTTAGCAGGTTATGATTTGGAATATTATGAACTGAAAAAATCTATTTAAAATTTCTAAGTGCTAAAGTTTATTTACTATTTGTGAATATGAAGGAACTTCAGTTAAGTCCGAGGCTTACTTAGCTTTTTAGCTAATGCAGTGAAGTGATGCTTCTTTTATAGGTATTTTACAGGTAAGACATTTTGTAACCAGTTTCCAAATCGAGATTATTATCTCAACTAGCATAAAATAAAATGCTAGTATATTTGTTTATTTTACAGCTTTGATCAAATAAAGGAGGTATCGTTGAACTGTATATTTGCGTTTTAATTAATTTTCTGGTAAGCATGAGTTTTTGGAAAACTGAACATAATCCATTTGTTCTTCTACCTTGCTTCAACTATAACTTGTTCATCTAACTTTTATCTATATATTATCAGTTTAGGTCCTATATGTAATTCTAGTGAAAGATAAAATTGTACACCAGGTCATTCGATACCTTATTACTTGTTACCAGAGATAGTTCAAGGGTATTTGTTTCAACAATATTCAAAGTTAAGTAAAGTTAGGAAAACCTAAATATAGGTATAGTCATAAGGTATAATGATTGACATTCACACATGGAAATGAAAACTTAGTGCAGAAGACAATCTACTAACTCTTTTAGTACTTACCAGGTAGAGATGCAATAATATGAATTTTATATCGTTAAACTATAGTATTACTGCTTTGTGTAAAGAATGAAAAGATTATTTTCTACAAAATCTATCCAACCTAACCTTCGCATATTATTCATCTCGCACAGAGATATGAAAAACATTATTATCCTATAACGAAACTATGTTTTAATACCTAGACTAAGAATCAATCTATGCATCTTTCTATGCTTGCAAGCACACACACATAAGTGTTTTTAACCGATGTATCTTCATAGGTTACTTACAAGGTATTTTCACAAATTCTATCGTTTATCACAAGGTGTTATTTATGATGCTAATCAAGGTTAAAGAATTCTTTGCAAAAGTTTTAGCCCTTCTCCATAGATTATAGAACATAAATGTAAACCCTAGTTTATGTGAAGACTACTAACATTATCATTTCCCTTCGTGATTATAATAGGCATCTTATAATATAGAGATATTATTCTAATGTTGAGAGGCTTTATAACCAATTTTTTATGTAACTTCTTATTATTTGTAGGTTGTTCCAAGACTCTCTCGAAACTTCAGAGTTATACCCACAACTCCAAAACGTATTAACTCCCACGTAGTCGAGGCTTATTGGTTAGGTTTTGTTGACTTTGTAGGTTCACTATATAACTCTCCTAAACCCTAAAGATTTTCATTTTACCTATCTTTTACTACTGCTGTGGAGAGGAACAACCGCAGGCTCATGGACACATGAGCCTTGATTCCATTCCTTCTCTCTATTTGTACAGAAATTTTGGCCATTACACTTCTTCTGTGTGTGAGGTCTTCATTGCCAATACTTTGCTTCTGTGTGGGCTTTGCTTCGAGTTTTGAGTTAGTTGTGAACTCTGTCGGAGTTATTGTGTGGGTTCGAATCCTGGTTCATCGTGGCATGGCTTTGGATTTAACTTGTTCAATCTCGTCAAGGATTTCTATACGATGGCTCCTCTTATTTGCTCGGCATACCTAGCTTATGGCTAGGGTTTTGTTTAAACCACCTTCTACGCGGATGATAGTCAAAACTAACCAGGTAATGCATGTATTTGAGTTTTAAATTATTTTGCAATGTTTTCAAGATTTACTGTTTTTTATTTCTTTCTTAAAAGAAAGTTTAATACCCAGTTTTTATTTTGTGTAGAATTTCGAATATAGCTATGGTGAGTTAGAAGACACTGCAAAACAACATGAAAAAGGGCTCCACGTTGGTGTTCATCTTGGTAAGCCTCGGTCCTACCTGAGGTCCTTTTGCGATGGTTGTATGGAGTTTGGTAGTTGCAATTCCACCAAGATGCAATTCCATTTTTGGTTATCAAATATCTTGAATGTTTAGGAAGGCCATGGGGCTGAGACCGAAATGTTTTGATGTGAAAAGTATGTAACCCTTTGCGGCCGTAGTTTGATGGAATTCTTATGAGGCCTTCATGGTCATAGCTTGATTTACAGAGTATATTTTTTTAACAGGATTTTAAGCCGTGACTTCTGTTGTAAAAAGGCCATTAGGCCGTAACTTAACTGCAGTGGTTTTAATTATAAATTAAGTTAATTTTTTAAAAAAAATATTTAAATCCTATTTAAGCTTAAAACGCTTTCTATGTTAGATATTCCTGTACTCCACCATGAACTATGGTTTTTATGAGGTCATTCGTAGACTGTAGGGTTTCTTGTAATATTTAGGAATTTCAATTTTTAAGTCATCTTAATAGAAAAGGTTTTTACTGCTATGATACTTGTGTTGATGAATAATTGGTTAAAGAACTTAAAAGAAGTTTTATTATGGTTTAATTTCAAATTTTTTTGATTTTTTTTAAAAGAGAACAAATGTTCAGACAGTTGGTTTCCAAAACAGAGTTTCTAAATTCTTCTTTGTCAGTAAAAACAATTATTCAGAAAATAATTAAAAGTAGGGTTGATTATTACAACCTAAGTTTTTTTACTATGTTCTTGGGTTGGAATGTTTTAAGGGTCTTTACTTAATTTGTCTTATTTTATATTTGTCAAACGGTTTTAATACTGTTCCTGTGAAGAGTTTATTTGAATCTGTGTGTTTATACCAAAAATAGATAACTATTTTTTTATAAATGAAGAACTTCTATTTAAGTAATTATGGGTAAAGCTGTATTAACCCTTTTTTGGAAAAAGAGAGGAAAATGGGGGTCATAATTGACAGTTTCTCCAATTTAGGGTTTTGTAAAATTTTAATTATTTTTAAATCTTTACACAGTTAATATTTAATGGTGATGTATTTAAAGTTTGATTCTTACTTAGATTAGTAGTGAAACTATCTAAATAATTTCTAGCTCTTATTCCTGCTTATTCATTTTTCTATTTGTGTAATATTTTTAATTACTATGTATAATTATAATAAATAGGCTTATAGTAAATAATTTATTTACTGTGTAAATAAGAGCACAGGCTGTGTATATTTTTAAGATTTTTGTTGGAGATAGTTTTGTTTATTTTTATAATATTTTACCCCTAAGGAAAATTTCTGAAACAAAAAAGCTTACTTCTGATTTACCCTATGAAATCTGTAGAAGGTAAATAAACACATTCTTGCATACTTTATTTGATTATCTATCAGAATTTAATCTAACCTAATGTACTAGAGTACTACCTTCTTGAAGGTGTGGAAAAATATAGTTAGGTATTTTGTACATCAATAAAATTTGAAGTTACTCTAATCCTATATCCTAATCCATATCTAATCCATAATTTGTCTATCTTTTCACAGTAAAAGATTTCCTTCAATCATTCTAATAAAAAATGAATAAAAACATAACATGCTATTTCCTAAATTCATTCATTCTTGATCTTAAGTAAGCATAAGAAGTTAGAAAGAACATGTAGATCCTGGAAATGTAGCAGAGGAGACAACAACTTAATGAACCTGTTCCTCCCAACCAACTCCTAGAGATAGCTGAACTGCAAATCTCAGGACCCCCGAGCCTATCTATTGGTCCACCTGGTTGAAGTACTGGGTGAGAGAACTGGTTTAGTAAACCTCTGCAACTCTATTGAGTATTCAACATTAATCTGTTCTTCTTGTAGCAGTATGAACTTAGCTTAAATTAGTGGCACTGGTTTAGAACTTCAACACTTTTCACTCTAAGAAACTTATGCTAGTCCCCTCCATCGAAGTTTCTTGTGCACTCTATTCACTCAGAATTTTCACAAGTAAAGAATGAGTAGCCTCAGGTGAATTCAATGGGAAGTTTTATTAGCATGCCTAGGTATTTTTGGTCATTTTTCTCTTAATGAGCCACCTGCTTTTGTTCCACTTTCTTGGGGACATGACCACAAAAATAGGGAAGCTTCCTCCTGCAACAGCTAGAAGTAGTTTGAGGATGATGCCAAGTGTCAATTTTCTCTCAACCCAGCCTATTCCACCAAGTGACCAGTAAAACACTCATTTAACAGCCTCCTTAAGTTGTTGTATCATCTTTCATTTATTAATTAATAAAATATTCAACAATTACATGTAATTATCCTTGACCCCACTTGGTCATAAATTACAAACTTCATAATAAAATTATAACATAATGTCTCTTAAAGCATAAAATGCTTTTGCAATTTGGGGCATTTGACATACACACCCCCTTAAATATAACATCGTCCTTGATGTTATTTATTCTTCGTCCTCAGAATTGCCCTGGAACAGAATTGGATATGCAAACCGCATATGACTCTCTAATTCTCAGGTGGCTTCTTCTGGACTAAGGTTCTTCCTTTGCACCTTCACCTGAGCAATGGTGCGATTCCGAAGCAAGAACTCCCTCCTTTTGAGGATACAATCCGGTTCCACCAGAAAATATCCCTTGGGTTCCACCTGCACATCATTCCAATTTATAACATGAGTAGCATCATGTACATATTTTTTTTACACAAAGATATGAAAAACATTATGAACCTTCAAATTTGGTGGTAAATCCAATTGATATGCCACCTGTCCCATTCTAGACAGTATCTCAAAAGGCCCACAATATCGGGGTGCTAGCTTAGCACAAATTCCTAATTTCAAAGAACTCTTTTTAGGCCTTACCTTTATAAAGACATGTTCACCCACCTGGAACTCTTTTTGAGTTCGTTTAAGATCTGCTTGAATTTTATGTCTATCTTGCACAACTTTTAAGTTACTTTGCACCTGTTTTACAATTAACTCCATCTCTTTTAGTAGTTCAGGTCCTAATACTAACCTGTCAACTAGGTTACTCCATGAGATGGGGGTATTACACTTTTTGCCATACAAAATCTCAAATGGGCTGTATCTTACTGAAGTTTGGTAATGATTGTTGTAAGCAAACTCTACCAGGTGTAAGTAATCTTCCCATTTCCCTGGCTATTCCTTAACATACATTCTGAGCATATCTTGCAACACTTGATTCACCCTTTCAGTCTGTCCATCCGTCTGGGGATGAAAAGAGGTACTAAAATTTAAAGTAGTATTCAGGCCTTTAAACAAAGACTTCCTGAAGTTGCCTGTAAACTTAGGTTCTCTATCTGAAATTATAACTTTCGGTATCCCATGTAAATGAAATATTTGTTTCACGAATATATCAACAATATTAGCAGCCTTGTAGGTGGTCTTTACAGGTATAAAATGAGTTACTTTACTAAGTTTATCAACGACTACCATGATCGAGTCAGTCGGATTCTGATTTCTAGGTAGACCTGTAATAAAATCAAGATTGATTATTTCCCACTTCTAGCTAGGGATAGGTAAAGGTTGTAGTAAACCGGTTGGATGTTGGTGTTCATCCTTAACTTGTTGACATTAAAAACACTTGGAGTACCTTTTTCCTATGCATCGATAGCATCTCCCAATAGTTCATTCAACAAATGCATGGACCAATTCATCTGGACTCCAACAACACATTGCTTGGCTACAACAATGGTACCAGCAGTGAACTGATTAAGTCCTGTAGCTAGGGTTTTCACCCTAGCTTGTGCTGATGAGCACCTACTAAGGAATCTGAAATCCTTAGTAGCAGTTCGATTAATCTAAAAACAAACTGGAAAGTAAAAAGCTAAGCTAAGACAGTAAAAGTAAATGACAGGAAGGAAAAATGACAAGAAGATGTATAAAAATGTTTTGTATTTGTATTACCTCCAATGTGGAGGTTGGTGGAGTCCGTTGCGCTGGTCCGATGTCGGTGGCTCCGAGCACCGAGCTGGTCCTTCTCCTTCTCCGATGGTGGAAAATAGGCCAAAAGGGGTCTCAATGATGGAAGTAGCTTGATGGTAAGCTAGGGTTTCACGAGATGTTTTGGCAGAGTAAGGATGCTATGACTGTGGATGTGAAATGAGGGGGCTTCACCACTTATTTATAGTTTTTTAGTGGTGAAGTGCTTGCCCATGGTTTTTGGAAACCATGTGGTTTAGGGCAGCTTGTTTAGGGTTTTTCTCCTTTTTCCTCATTATTTTTATTCCTTTTCTTCCCTTTTGGGGATTTTTGCTATTTTTGGAGGAAA
>LPNX011236493.1:135990-166755 GCA_001517045.1 Pseudotsuga menziesii | reverse complement strand
AACTACATTAAACAGTAAGAGTGACAGGTGCAATGGAGAGGGGGGGCATGGCGGTGATCATGATATATCCCCATGGAGGACAAGTAGTAACTTTCAAATGGGTTTTAGGTGAAGCAACCAATTATTAAGCTGAAGCGTTGGGGCCCTTTCTCAAGGGCTCAAGATCCCCAACTCAAGGTAGATTAGGAATTTGATTGTCATTGGAAACTTAGCAATTATTATAAAATACATGCGCTAGTCATCCATGCCTGACTGTAATTTTTTGGTAAGGCTCGTATCAATAATTCTAACAGAAGCAAGGTGGTTTGATTCGATTGAGTATTGTCATGTCGTAAGAGCCTGAAACCATCAAGCAGATTATTTGGCTAATAAGGCCTCCTTCCTAGAGGTAGATAAGATAGATTATTAATGTCCAACTAGTGACCACAAAAGTAGGTCGAAGGGACTGTTGAGTACAATGATGACATTACAAAGCGGGAGTACCAAATGGTCTCCTATTAAACTCTGCATTTCTGAGCATAAACTATATATTTTTTTCATTTCTAAAATTAGAAGAGGGGCAGATGGGTAGTGTATTTACCTCAGCCGCAGCAACGGGAAACAGAAGGCCGACCGGAAGCAGCAACCAATGCGGAACAAAACCAATGTCACTGCCACCACGACCGCAGCAGCTAAAACAGCGAAACAGCTACCAAGAAAAATAGCCACCAACAGAGAACAGAGGGAAAAAGTCACAGCCACCAGCTGAGACAGAGGAGAGCAAAAACGTGACAGGCACCAACGGAGACAAATCGGAACGAAAACGTCTCAGCCCAACAGGGATGAACAGAGCGCATATATCAGGGAAATCGCCCGAGCCAGCACAACGCAGAAACGCCACAGCAAAACGTAAAAGCACCGCCACAGAGCCGCCCGAGCCTAAATGAACAACCACCACAGCAACCCGAGCAAGAACACAGGAAAAAAGATCACAGTCTCTACCACCAGCGTACAAACGGAGCGCCTCCAATAACATCGATCAAACGGAGCGCCACAAACGTAATCCTCATCCACCGTAAAGCCAAACCATGATCAACATGCCCCTGCAAATAACTACTGCCAACCAAATCATCATCATCGTGGGCGTAAAAAACGTTTAACAGTAATCTTCTGTTTGTATATATATAAACTTCTTTCGGCCGAAGAATTATTCGGCCGAACAAACTTTCGGCCGAATAATTATTCGGCTGAAAGTTTGTTCGGCCGAATAATTCTTTGGCCGAAAAATTAATCAGACCAACGGTCCTAGCCGGACGTGATTTTCCCGGCAAACTGTGCAAGCTGTTTAGTACGAGGTACGGTGTTAACTTTTATCTTTCGGCCGAAAAAACAAATATTCGGCCAAAAAGTTTTACATTATTTCGGCCGAAAAATATTATTAGTTCGGCCGAAAGATTCTAGAATACGATTTCGGAGGCGCATTTGTCACGGAATAGACACCCAACTTCATGATTTCACCCCTCTATGTTTAAGACTTACCTTTTTCATGTTGGAAATGGCTTAGTCAACCCAGGTTCTATTCTCAGAAGTTGCATTATCCACTCTTCATGGTGTCAATTCTAATCTAGACTGAATAGGCCTTAATGGTGGTTTCAGGAAGAGATCCTTTTGCCACAGATTCCCCTGCTATATCTAATTTTCTTTTTCTACCTAAAAAAAACTTTTGAACATCTCCCTTTGATTTTTACTGCAACACGTATTGTCGCTTGAATGCATCAAATGATTGATGACAATAGAAGCAAATTTTGAAAGTATTTGATTGTATGTCTTAAATATAGTATTTGATTATATGTATTAAAATTATTTGAAGAGAAAAATTAATACATTAATATTTGGAACTAAACATGCCATAAATTCAAAAAAATTAATGTTTTAAAGTTTAAAAACTTTAAAAATATGTATTTACAACGTGATCATCCTCAGTCTCTTTCTCTTTTCAGTACCATGAGAATTAATAGTATAAAGAACAGAGTTTATATATAGTGTGGGTAAGAGACTCAGAATTAATAGTATAAAGAACAATTTATATATAGTGTGGGTAAAAGAGGGATTTTGTCACCATAGTGCCAAAGTGTTTAACATATTAACATAAAATACAAAAGAATGACTTCCATTTATGTTTTTATTTTATTTTAAAGTTAGTTAGGTAATAAAGTTCGTTATTTTCTAAAGTTTATTAGGTGATAAAGTTCGATCAAAAGATTGGGGAGATTAGTGACATTTGTTTCAAATGGTTTTAAGTTTTTTTTTTAATTCTTTACTTTGTCATGCTTTGTGAAATTATTATTGGTTATTTCATTGAGTTTATGTTTATTTATATAAAAGACAATATGGGCTCAAGATTCACCAATGTGGTTTTTTTTTATGATATAAAATTACAAATAGCTTTTTGATAATAAAATTACAAATCACATTTATGCTATTTTATGTTCACTTTTATATTAACATTGTTAGTTAAGTTATTCAAAGTAACTTATAATATGAACTTTCTTTAAAGTTCTACTTTTTTTCTTTAATATTAACCATGAAAATTTCAAGTTCAACTTTTAACAAGTTTTTAGAGGATTATAGGAAGATGAGTGGAATGGAATACCATTTATGTATTTGGAAGATTACAAGAGAATAAGACAAGTATACTTTCTAAATTAATTTTATGGTAGTTTGAATTTCTAAATAAACAATTATAAAATAAAAGTATAAAAAATAATTAGTAATAACTCATAGTTAATGTATGAATAAACTAACTCATAACTAACAATTTATGACAAATAATTAAAAAAATGTTGAAAGATAAAAAAATATAAAAAATAACATATGATGGATAAATAAATACCTCTTAACTAATACATAGATAACTCTTTGACCTTCTTCTTTGATCTCTTATGGTTAGAATTTCTTCTTTGAGAAGACTTCTCATTAAGTGTTTTGTCTATACATTATATACCATCGATAATACTCTTGGTTCGGAGATTAATGGAATAAATAGAAACTTCTGTTCTTGGTCAATTTTCAAATATAGTACTTTGATTCCTTTGACAGATGTTATCCCATGTGGTTCCACTAGGAAGGGGTTCGAGTAAGCATAATTGATGGTAGTGATGAATTAGATAAGAAAAGTATTTGATTGTGTTTTAAATATAAGTAATAAAATTTTAGTTGTTTAGTAAAAGAATATTATATAAGGAAAAAAATAGTATTTTAATATCTAGAAGTAGTTAGAAAATTTAAAAATATATATTTACAACATGATTATCTTCATATTTTTGTATTTTTTTCTCATTAGCATTAAAATTAATAGTATAAAAAAAGAAAGTTTATATATATATATATATATATATATATATATATGGGTGTGTGTGAGAGATCATTTTCATTTTATCACTAGCAACACTAGAATAACTAAAGTTCAGACAAAACATTAAGAGATAATTAATCACAATTTATTTGTTTGAAATAATTTCTTAGTTTTTTGTTTATTCTTTACTTTGTCATGCTTTATAAAATCATTATTGGTAATTGTAACATCACCGCATAATTAATCAAAATAAGCTAGTAATATATATATGTGTGTGTGTCTGTGTGTGTGTGTGTGTGTGTATCATAATTGACTTACTAGTTTACTCCCTCAATCTGGTTTTGGGGACAACTAGTTTACTTAGCCTAATGGCTAACATTCTTTCCAATTTGCGTTCACATATTAAGCTTAAAGTTAAAGATACATCTTGATGGCATAACCTTTTTCATTACCAATACAAAGGTTAAGGTAAGTCTAGATCTTTGGGTGCCCTAGCTTACCTTTATATATATATATATATATATATATATATATATATATACAAATGTCATGCTATTTTATTTACTCTATAATTTTGACACATGATTTTCTTTCACATGTAAGTGGTTGTCATTTAAAGAGTTCATAATGAAAATATTAGGCATTGAAATATATAAGAAACTAAATGAAAAATATGTATCTTTAATATTTTTTAATGGATATGAACATTGCCTCATAGACCTAGTCAAGAGGATTGAAATATATGCATCCATATCTCTACTCTTTTACCAAAATAACAATTAAACCATTATATTCAATATATTCAACCCCCATACAAATAACTTCTCCTCATTGCAAATAGAAATGTCGGGGACATTGCTACCACGTGACTCTTGTTAATTATTATTTAGATTAAATACTTTAGCTTTTGTATATATTTATTTTGTTATATTATAGGCTGTTTTTTATTATATTGATATTTTAAATTTTGAAATTAAATATTATTTTTTAATTAAAAATAAGTTCTTTAACAAAATAAAAGCATTTAATATCTTAGTATGTATGCAAAAAGAATGTTTTTTTTTAATTATTCTAAAATGGAATCATTTAAAATAAAATGAAAAACAGAATAATTAAACTATCTTTATTTATTGTAATACCCTCTTTCAACATTTTAAAATAACTTTATTTAAATTATGTTTATGTGATGGAAACTAATGTCTTTGGCGGAAAACTATTTGAAGATAATATGATGAATATGAAAGTTAGACGGTCATGTAGTTAATTGACAGAAAACCGAGTTAAGGAAAAATCTTCAATCATCTTTACCAAGATGAGATGTCAGGCTCGCGGACAAAACTGTTAATGAGCTCATGAAGAGTTAGGTTCTGGAAATAATTAAATTCTATTTAAAGACTGGTGGCAACTTGGAGCTGAAGAGAATGAAACCTAACTCAAAAATCTAGGCAAGGGGTGGAACTTTTGTAGACAACAAAGTTTCAAAGTTCCTAAGGTTGGGTGATGTGTCACTGTCAACATCCAAATTCAAACAAAATACATATATGTTCACTATGACACTGGCTTCTTGATGTTTATGGTTATGAGAATATCTTTATGTTTACATACTAGCTTTATTTCATAAATGTGGGTTATATGTATATTAAGAATCGAAACGGATACATTTCATTATTTTGAATCTATTTTCCTATAATGCATTACATATTTCTTATGGTCGTTTATGTAGGTATTTCTATTTTCAAAACCCTAGGTATTAAACTAATGTATAGACTGAACCACCAGTGTAAGTATAAAACCCTAAAAGCAAACAAAACCTTTGAAGGAAATTGTTGGTATTGTAAATAAAAATGAATTAAATAAAGAACCAAACTAGAGTGGATTTAATTACAGAACGAAGGAAATAATGTTGTAACGATCGCATATAAAGTTCATAGTAACGCATAACAGAGGCATTTTTACATTCATGCTAAAAGAAATATCTTGGGGATCAACCCATTAAACACATAATTCAGTATATATAAATTATGTAGAATGTAAATAACGAAAATATACGGACTATGGAATCGTGTAACTGAGAACACATTTTACATATGCTTGGAAAAATCTTCAATACAACCCTTTAACCGTGAGAACCCATATATGTATTCAATATAACCAGAGCCAGCGTTAAATCATCTACACAAACATCGTAGAGTTTCCAACCTTTAAAAATAAAGGCGGCAATGTCCCCATTAAGTTTATTAATTTACAGTAAGAAGAGAAATACAACTTGAAAACCCAGCTCCTCATACTTAAAGGCAAGTACCAAAACCTCCAATCTTTACCATTTTTGCAGCTAGATGTGGATTGAGCATTTTACGCCTCCATTTATCCAAGTAGAATGGGTATGTCAGACAGGCTAAACCAGAGACTTACTTGAAGGCGCATGGTAACCATTTCAACAACATCTCAAACCGCTCGCTTCGGCCAAGGACCTGGCAATTACAAATAGTTTTATTAACTGGTATTTTCGAACTTCAAAACTTAATGAAGCAAGAAAACTCAAAGAGGGTCATATTACCTATTTCTAAAACTGTGTAGAAGAATTTCGGACTGTGTGTTAAGACCGATTGGAAAAACTGGGTTTATACCCAAACCCTTCGATACCGTCGTGAAAAGTAACTACTGACTGTGAGAAACATAAATCTCAACATTAACAATAGAGAACTATGCCACAGACTGAGTAAAGAAAGCAAGTTTATGTCCATATACCGTTTAGAGTGTATACCACCAAATCTTCTATCACCTTTAAACCATTCTCTCATCGCATGTATAAGACCAGTCAAACACTACAATATCGGTTCACCAGAAGCTCAACAACCATGGAGCTTCCAAAACGTCACTCCTAGTTGAAGTAAGATTGGTAAAACACAATAAAAAGTTTTGGTAGGGTATTAAACCTCATCAAGGACCAGAAAGTGGAAAGTGTTAGCCAGTTGTTTCCCACCGTAGACCTCAGGAAATTCAATGCATTAGTTGGGATTAAAACTTTGAATTAAGGATAAATGAATCAAAACCCTTGCAACGTTAGGCCCCTTTTGTTTACAACACTTTAGAGTAAAATTAGGATTATCTCCTAGTGCCATATTTAGTGCTATATTTTCTCTTGGGGCAAGTTCAAACCATGTCCCAAGAAAAAACTATTACTTAGAACACCTGAAGTCGAAAGGAATACCTGCAAATGAAGTAAGATGAAGTTAGCATAACGCTAAGTAAGTCGCTAGATTAATCCCTCTATCATAACCATTCAGTACAAAATTGCAGTAGCTGAAGGATGAAAACTGGAAAAGAGTATCTACAACTAGAGAAGGCCAAAAAAAGAGCATTATAATGTCGTTATAGTATTTCCTATTATGGATTATAAAAGAAGTAGTATAGATTCGAACAAACTGTTGATTAAATACTACACAAAAACATCTACAAGAGGAACGAAGTCATTTTGGTTTTCCTGGGAACCCCACAAGCTAGGTGACAGAAAGTTCATCCATTTTCTGAACAACTTCTCCTTGATTGTCTTGACAGTGGATGCACTGATTCATCTGCACTAACTTTTGAAGGTCTACCTAAATGCGGTCCACTGTACCCATCAAATATCTGATGTCCCTATCATGGTCATCAATTTGAGAGTCGCGGCTGTTGGTTTGGTAAGAGACGTGGTGGACATCTGCCACCAGTTGCTTAACATTCGACACCATCTCCCTATTGTCTATTATTCCTACTGCCACAAAATCCGCCAGTCATTGAATGTTTCTTTTCAGGTCATCATGGCCTTCCTTTACATTGCTATATTTCGAAGTCGAACCTCTATGCTCCATGCCAACAGAATGGAAGGGATAGCTACTGCGGAGGTTTCTTTGTATCACCTCAACAGGGTAGGCACGAGGCCTATCAATGAAATCTACAAGAAGCAACTGAGAGAGAGCCCTTTCTACTAAACCCATAGAGGAAAGAACTACTACCTCAGAGCGCGCTGACAGGGTGGAGAAGGAGCTAACGAGCTCTTCTATGACAGGTTTCGGAAGCAAATGCAAAGACAAAGCGGGGGATGTGAGTAAAAAAAGTCCAACTGAGGGCCAAGAGAGACACTGCGGAAGAAACTGAGAATTAGCACCTGGAGGGGCAAGATCTGAACTAGCGAAGGAGAAAGGCATAAGCAAAGGAGGTAAAAGGAGGGTATTCAAAGCCCATCAGGAACCCATTATTTGTGTGGAGGGAAAGATGAAGGCGTGGAATAAGGACGAGTAATGAAGAGTGGAGAGGACATGAGTAAAGAGGGAGGATGTGTAGAAAAGGAGGGAGAGAGTGGGAGGCCACACATCCAGGAGGATGCAGCTCGAGATGCCAAGGAGGGGAACTAGATCCAATGTGATGGAACAGGTGAGTGCCAACAAAGTGAGGCCAAACAGGGGTAGGGGAAGAGGACTTAGAAAGAGTTTAGGGGATGGATTTAAAAACTGCATCAAGACTATTGAAGGAGATGGAGCCTTGGGGGAGAGAGGCACCTTTTTTTACCAAGTTGTCAGCCATAGCATTATTCGCTCTTAGAATGTGGCAGTATGAGGTGCTAGAGGGGAGAGGTAAATGAAAAATCCCATCGTAGTACTTCCTCCAGTTTATGGAACTGGTTGAATAACCTATACGCATCTTCAAGATAACATGGCAAGAGTCCCCAAATACTAGAAGGATTGAGATGGTTCCCCTCTCTACCACTTCCAAGCCTTGAAAAAACACCAACCACTCGGCCTCATTGTGGTATTATGTCCCAAGCCCCATGCAAAGGTACTATTGTTTGTCCTCTAGGATCAAGGATGACCCCTCCAGCACCTGCCTCCCCTCACTCCAACAACTACATCAAATAATCCCCCTAATGAATTATCATTATCTATCAACAATTTACATTCCAAAATCAATATCAAATAAGCCCCCCAATTAATTACACAGGATCAGTAAGGAAAAGGGTTCTAATTCATCAAGTATGGACTTCCAAACTTTTATGTGGATGGTAAAGCAAGTAATCACTTTTTTGATGGGATAATAGTTCTGAAAATGGTTAAGCACATATTAATGGTTAAAATCCCTTTTTCCCGATCCAATTTTAATATATGGTGTAGGAATATATCAATCATCGAGCGAGAATTCCCTTAACGATGTTGAGGAAGTGGTTGCACCTTGTTTGCAAATGAAAAAAGTGCATTCTTATTAAATAGGACTGAAGCATCAATAAGAAACCCTAAATTTCCAAAACCTAAATAATTGTTGGTTAATTGTTTGGACACTCCACTTTAACAGTTATAGTGAACTATCTAATAGTATTCTTGTAAGGTCGTTTAACAATCACCCAAACAATGGACGTATTAAAATACATAAATCAATCCAACATTTATAAAACAAAACCCATCTATAAGGTAGGGAAAATACACAAGCATAGATACCTGGAAGTTTCCTCAAAGGAACAATGTACATCCATCAAGTCTAAGGCCATCCCACCTGCTGTTTTCCATTACTAGTACAATTTATCACCTATTATGTCACTATGTCATTGTCCTCCCTGTATTCATATCTGTCATGCAGAAAAATTGAAGAGAAGGCCCAAACCATGGTGCATGAGTAAGTTTGGGGGATTTGAACATGAGACCTTCCATTTACAACATTTCAACTTTACTACTTTCTCTACTCCTCACAAGTTGATTTTGTAGTAAGACAATATTGTTTTTAATTGGTAAAGAATTATCCTTCCTTCAAAGAATGTTCCTTTAAAAATATGTGGTTATTTCGTGTGGTCGTATTTAAACAATTGCCTTACCAATTTGAACAGTTTCCTTATCAATTTGATCAAATGAGAGTTTTTTTTCCTTGGAAAAATTCGTAAGTTTATTTCTGTGAAAGAAAAAAATTACATTCATAGCAAAACATAGTAATCCTTCATTTCCCATGCAGTGTACAGTTTACAAACTGATATTGAGTGACATAGTATAGTTGATCAATTACATAAAAAAGGAACAAAAAATGAGTGTATATGTAAAGTATTTGTGTGTCAAAATAGCTGAGGGGCATGCACTACTCCTTCATGGAAAGGATGGTGAAAATATCTGTAGACCTGGTTCTCGATGCGCTCTTCGATCTACCAGGTGCCTAATGGTAGTTGCATTCCTTCTTTGGAAAGCCTATCTGCCAGCCCATTCCTTTCCTTGTAAACATGTGTGAAAGTAATACTATCAAAATTATGCTTAGTATCCAAAGTATCAGCAAGTATAGGAACAAGGCGCATAGAGTGACAATGTTGTAATTATTCTATCCAATTTAGAATGATCATTGAATCCCCAAAAAATTGTAGCACCGTACAACCTTTTTCCAAAGCAAAAAGAAGAGTAATTTTAAAGTAAATAGCTCCGTAAAATTATTGGTACCAGCCCCCAAACTAGCAGAAAAAAGGAAATAGTGGTCTTCCATCAAGTATAAAGTTTTTCCCCCTCTACACTTCAAAGGTTTTCCCTGTGAAGCCCCATCAAAATAACCCCACGGCACTCCCCTGTCAATCTCCTCCAATCGAATCTCTAAAACCCCCCTTTTCCTACAAGTATGTGGGTAGAAACCCAATATAGAAACAATATTAGAAGCAATCACTTCTGGGATAGTAACCTTTTCTTGAAAAATAGTAGTGTTCGTGGCCAGCCAGATTCCCCAGGAAACAATGCACGGCAGCGCCCTAAACTTTGCATTTCGTCAATCAGCAAACAAGGAGAAAAAATCATCTGCTAATGAGTTCACATGCTAGGGACCAACCCCCTATATGGATCGAATGACAAACTCCCACACATGTTGTACAAATCTACAACCCAAAAAAAGATGACAAGCAATTTCAGTGTAATTCATACACAAGACACAATGTCCTGGCCCAACAAATTTATGAGTCTGTAAGACATCCCAAGTAGGTGCCTTATCTTCCAATATCGCCCAAAAGAAAAGTTTTGATTTCATTGGGAACTGAAGTTTCCAAAGCCGCCCCCACCACCAACATATGTCTCTGTTAAATTGATCCAAATTTAACTGAATACACCCCACCTTTGGAGAGTAAATCCCAGATGGATGCAGATCCCAAATGAATTCATCATCCCCTTCTATGATTCTAACAAGAGCGAGTTGAATTCCTTGTATACAAATGTCCCAACTTTTCCAATATTGAACGACTAATCCCAACCTATTATCCCCCATCCAACCCTGATTCCATATAGTTGTAGAAACTAGGTCTGCCACTTGTGATAGGAAGAGAATCCCCTTTTCGGACAGAGAAAAATAGATCTCCTCAGGGAGTATATGGGTTTTCCCACTCCTAACCCACAGGTCCATACCCAGCCTCACCCTCCTTCCCAACCCCACTCTCCACACCATCCTAGTTCCAACTAGGTTAAATTCTAGAACCATTGCCTTCCACATAATAGACGCTCCTCCCCTAATATTTTTTTCCATCTGAACCAACTCTATAACCGATAAAGGGGAAATGTATTTATGAATCACCACCTGGGTCCACAATCTTGTAGTAGATATCAACCTCCATGAGACCTTAGCTGTAAGATATTTTGAGAATAGATGAATGTTTTTGAACCCCCATCCACCCAAGCCCTTTGGAAAATTAATCATTTCCCATTGAACCCAAACAAGAGTGTGTTGATCCTTATTGCCCCTCCATAGATAGGCAAGGAAAAGGCACCTAATATTTTCCAGAATCCCTTTTGGAATCCACGAGAGGGACATCTAATAAATAGGAATGGTCTCCAGCACACTTTTTATAAGAACAAGTCTCCATGCCCTGGACAACCATCTATGACTCCACACCCAGATTCGTTTCTCAAGATTCGCAAGAAGCCATAACTAATCCCCTTTCCGTAGTAATTGGGATTTAACTGGAAACCCAAGTATTTTAGCCCCAAGTCCAACTCTCCCACCTGAAAAGGAAGTTTACTCATCGGATATTGAACCTCTTCCCCACTCAAGTTTGAACAGGAGATGGTCGATTTCTTCATGTTAATAAACATACCAATGGCCACTTGTAAAAGGTCCAGAACTTCACAGAGTTTATCAATATCTCTGCGAGATCCATAATAGAAAATAAGTATGTCATCTACAAAAAGAAGAGAGATATGAATAAAACATTCGAAATTGGAACCCCTTTGAACCCCCCCTCCTTTTTTCTCGACCAAGAAAGTGGCTCAACCCTTCGACCATGAGAAAGAAAAGTAAAGGGGATAATGGACACCCTTGACGTAATCCCCTCCCTGCATGAAATAAAGGACTTGTTGATCCATTAATTAACACATCAAAAGAAACAATGGAAATACAAGCCATAATCCATCTGATAAAATCAATTCCAAAGCTTAAATGTGTAAGCAACATCCTCATATATAACCAATAGACTCGGTCATATGCCTTGGAAAGATCTATTTTTATTAAAATCCCCTTCATATTTCTAGTTTTTAAGTTGTGTAATCCCTCTTGGGCCACCCCAATAGCTTCATGGATTTGTCGCCCCTCCAGAAACCCAAACTATTCACAAGAAATACATTTTGACAACACCTCCTTAATCCGCCTTGAGATTATTTTCGGAATTATTTTGTAAATACAGTTGCACAATGATATCGTTTGATACTCATCCAGAGAGTCCGACTCATTGGAATTTGGGATCATTGCAATGAAATTTGCATTAAAGGGTCTATGGATGAGACCAACCTAGATGGACTCATTAACAACTTGTAGCAGATCAGATCCCAGAATATCTATACACCATAGATAGAATTTGATTGTCTGACCATCTCGACTTAGACTCTTATCTTTTTGAAAAGAGTGAAGAAACTCTAGTAACTCTTTTTCCTATACCTCCGCCATAAGCTTCCAGTTATCCTCCTGATCCACAAACTTGGGGAAAATTTGTGCAAGCTAAACCACCTCAGCAATATTAGCCCTCGACCTCTCCTTAAAGAGATTGCCAAAATGTTGAACCCCCACATTAGCTAGCCCATCAAATGAACTAACTCTTTCTCACTGAAGATTCGACAACCCCCAAATAGTGTTTGTAATATTCCTCCCTTTTGCATAGGCCTAGAAAAATTATGTGTTCTCATCTCCACACAGTAGCCACAGGTCATGTATCTTTAGCCTCCATGTCTCTTCCATTTCACATAGAATTTTTCGACCCCGCCCTTCCAGCAAGATGACTTCATCCTTAGTCACATCCGTTCCAAAACCATAGCCCACACCTGCCCCTTCGATAATGGTTTTAAGTATCGAATCACAATCACGTATCTCATCCACTTCCCTCTCCCGCTTCAAACGAGGCCAGGTAATAGTGGCTTTCTTCACTCTCGTAAATTATTCATAAAATGCTACCCCGCATACCAGTCCCTCTCTAGACTAAAAGGCACCCATTTAGCCTTCAGCATCTCTCCAAAATACTTGTCATCCACCCATATAGAATTAAACTTAAAAGGACTTGGAGGCTTTCACCCACCCCCCAAAGATACTAGTATAATCGGGCTATGGTCAAAATCACCACCATCAGAGACCCATTGCCTGATCAACTCCATAGATTCCACAAAACACTTCGCCACCAAAAACCGATCCAAGTGCTTCGTCACCCGATCCTCCCCAGATTGTCGATTCCTCCAAACTGGGAGCACCTTTATAGGGTTAATGTACAACAACTCCTTCTAGACAAAAACATTCAAGAAATAGTTTGTTAAAACATCAGGTACAACCCTCGATCACCAGACCTTCGTCGACCCCAAGGAGAAATTAAAATCCCCCCCTAATATCAATTCATTCCCATCCAGCATGGGATTGTTAAAAACCTTATCCCAAAAGAGCACTCGATCCTAATAAGGCCCATAAATATTCATAATTGTTAATATCCGCCCCAAATCTGGAACAAACACCTCCAGACCAAGACCAGAAGAAATACCGCATATGTTCTCACACCTACACACCTTTAACCGCCAACCAGAGGCTAGACCCCCCGACCTTCCATTAGCATCAATAAAAACGAACTCCCATTCAGGAAGCAAAGATTTCATAGCTCTCACCACCACCTCAGAAGCCCCCATATTTTCTTGTAGAAGTATAATATCAGGCACCAACATATCAATTAAGCGCTTAAGTGACGATTTTTTTGAAGGGCTCGCAAACCCTCAACAATTGTAGGATAGGATTTTCATGTGAAACACCCCTCCAAGGCATTCTTTTCTCTAAGTTCCCAATGAATTGAAGTCTTCCTTCCACAAGAAACCTCCCTCCTTACTCGATCTTGATCCATGGAAAAGTGTGACTTTCTTCCACGCCCCCGAGAAGAAGCCGTGGATTTTTCCAAAAAGGATGGCATTCTTCCACCCAAGAGATCTTCAGAGTAGACCTCTCTGATCCGTAGAATGTAATGAATGTTATGAACCTCTGACGTGATTGGTAAAACAAGAGAAACAAAGGAAGGGGGGTATGTGGATCTAATCTCAGGTAACTTGCACTCAAGAGAAAGAACATGAAATCCCGTTCCAGAAGACACAACACCCACCTTACCCGAATCCATACCCACTGAGCCCATATCAGAACAGAAAACGGCCGGAAAGGAAGAAGTAGCAAACATAGCCATTGAATTCGATGCCATAATGGGTTGAGAGGGTATCGAAGGCTCCTGCAAATCTAATGCCATGGAGGGTTGTACTGAAGGATCTTGCTGATCTAGCACTCTACCATCCACCTCAACCCTTGGCTCCCTAGTCGCTTCCACTGTAATTGACTTCACCATTCCATGCACCGAAGCAATTCCTACTAGCTCATGTGCATATCCGACCCCTACCACATTCAAAGGTCCTCTATGCTTCTCCTTAAATGGAATGGGGAACTCCGAAACCACATGCCCATATTCATGGCACCCATGGCATCAAAAAGGTACCCCCTCATAATCCATCTGCTGATAAAAAGGACCATATGGCATGTCAATTTTAATCTCAGCCAAGAGACCGTGTTTTAGATCCATCTAGACCATGATGCATGCCATTGTACATCGCCCTATCTCCTGAAAGGAAAAATCGGTCGTCACATACTCCCCAAGAAAATTCCCCAACATTCTAAACCAAACCTCTGTCCAATACTCCATTGGAAAACCAGGTAGCCTTACCCATATAAGCTCCTTATCCACAACCTCCCTCTTTGTGTTGAACAACAGAAACAAAAGCTTAAGATTCACAGGGATACCTGCCATGCACCACACATTGTTCATAACCCATTCTACATATGGCTTAGAGCCAAACGCGAAATAAAACCACCCTCTCCCCAAATTTGTAATTCTGGGAATTGTCGAGATGTGGCTTCCCGAGGATTCAATGGCCCGTGATATTAGAAAGGGAAAACCAAAGCACCTCTCATGAGCTCTACCAACCACAATGAGTTCGAAAAACTCCACTATCCAGTCCATATGAACATCCACACCAAAAACAAGCTTGTATTCCTGCATCTACAACCTAAGGCACTTTGTTTTCTTATTATTTTGACCTTTCTTCCTCCCGCCCACAAAAGGGGGAAAAATAGGATAACCCTGAGAGCCTGGAGGAAGACCACCATCAAACCCTAGAACCGAGTCGACTACCTGCAACCCACGAGGAAACCCAATAATCCCTGCCTCTGAAGCATGCACCACCGGGTCCGAGTATGGTACCATAAAAATGCTTGGGGAGAAAGGTTCCGAGCATACTGCTGGGGAAGAAGAATCACCCACCGGAAGCCTCAAGGAAACAGGAAAAAAACCCATGACCTCTCCTGTTGTGACCAAGGTAAAATCTAGTAGAAACCCCAATCCAAGGTCCAGACACCCATCATCTACCGCGTTCCCCTTATCAGCAAAAAATTGGTCACCCATAGACAACAAAGGGTAAGAAACTCCCACCGAACCAGAAAAACTAGAAAAGGACGATTCTCCAGAGTTTGTTGGCATCCCAATAAGATCTAGCTCACTTCCATAAGTTGTATTAACGTCAGCTAACAGATCATCCCTATGATACAGACCCCCCTTGTCACCTCTATCCCCATCAACCCAGATGCACCACCCTTCACTACTTTCGGATAACAAAAAATATAGTTTTCTAAACAGTTTTCAGAGGAGTAATCCACCTCCTTCTCCTCCATCCCTCTCAAGGTCCCCCACCCACCACACCCACAACCTTGTTCGTGCACAACAAGAGCACCCCCATCCACCCACAAGATGCCAACAACCGACAAATCTCCCCCTCACGACTACCCTAATCAACATCCCATCCTGCGTCATTGTTGGCTAGTCCAAACCCTAGCTTCTTCGCCATCCATCAAATGAGATTTATGATAGGCTTTGTCATCTTCAAAAAATGAAAGAAAAAGAATAGTTTTCTTACAATAATATTTTGTTACTTCCATTTCATTTTTTTTTTCCACAATTTGTTTTTTCTTGATATTCATATTTGAATCAAAGAAAATTACAAAAGTATCCACAATATATTTCTAGATTTTTTCCATCCTTACAAAAACCTTCAGTAAATTTTCAAAAAGAAAGAAACCTACACTTTTCTATCTCTTTTAACTAAGAGTTGTTTACACAAAAAACCCCCAAGAAGATATCGTCCTCAAAACACGGCTTGATAACCTAATTCCTGTTAAAAGATACTACTTTCCTTTAAACACAAAAACTCAAAATACTAGAATTAATATAAGTTTGTCGATCCTTCCTGTAATACTATGCCTTCTAGCACTTCTTGAAAATATAAAGTTCCAAACATATTATTTACAACAAGGTTTGAAAGTGTGTCTGCTTCCCTATTAAAAATTCTGGAAATATGCATGACAGAAGTCTGATGGAAAGCCTTTATCAACATTTTTATCCTCTCGCACCAATTGTTTAGTTGAATGGCATGTAGGTTGAATCCTCCTTTAACCTATTCAATAATAGCCTTAGAGTCATCATAAACAATAAGAGAGTCTATTCCACATATATAAGTTAAGAACTCCCCAAAGGCCCATGAATTCGGCTTTAGTATTGTTCCCTTTGTCACCTCCCATCTACAAATTGAACACATGGTAATCATTGATTTTAAGCACCATACCACAGCCACATAATACCTTCTTCGAATCACGATAAAAAAACCCAATGTTGCTTAAGGAACATAAATAAGTTTATAAATTCTCATATGAGCCTTTTCCTTCCTAGGCCCATCAAATTCCTTAAAGAGAGAAATGATTTTTATACTGCACAAACTAACATTTAGTATAATATTTTCAAAAATAGCTATGTTCCTTGTCTTCCAAATGTTCTAGAAAATAAAGATGGGATGCAATCTAAAGGAATTTTCATTATAGTACCATTCCCTGTAATTTTCTTCCAACCACTTCCTCCCCACAAAAAAAGACATTTTTTCTTCAGATCCTCGGCTGCATATTCCCACACTACTTTGCTAAAATCACATACCATAAAGAAATGTTGCATAGAATCTTCATCTTTCCTGCAAAGAGGACAAAAATCTGGTCTGTACCACCCTTTTTTCCTTAGGTTTGGCCACGTTAATATTTTATCTTCCATTGGAATCCAAAAAAGGCATTTGACTTTTTGTGGGATCCTCCATTTCCACAACTTTGAATTCCACCATTGTATATGACTAGAAGACAAAGAATCAATAATAGATGAATAAGCCTCTCTTGTAGTAACCTGCCCATTTGCCTTATTCTACGACCATACAATTTTGTCCTCTTCATTGCTTAATCTGATGCAAGCTACATTTAATGTTTGAATATAATTATCCCATAAAACTTCCCAAACACCTATAAACCCCAAGTCCTTAGAACCAAACCAATATCCTTCTTTCAAAACTTCCCAATAAGGTATTTTATTTTATTGAAAGTGGTTAAGTTTAAAACTTCCAAATGATCAATAATACCTTTAGGAATTCTATAATTTTCATTATCTCCATTAAAGGGGTCTATGCCAATTTTCATTTGCTTACCATTTCCAATTTCCCACGCTACCCAATTATTTATCTAATGAATTGTTTTTAGAAAAATGTTCCAAATTACCGAAAAAAAAATTGTTGTCAAAAGAATATGTTTAGAACCAAGTTTCCCAATCTGAATTCCTCAAATATTTTGCATGAAAGACCTTTCTCCAAAGACTTTTACCTGATATGTTTCTCCCCATACTTTTTAGACAAAGAGAACTATTGAACCATTCCATGTTCTTAATGTTCCATCCTCCTTGATCTTTTAGGAGATCCAAATGCTCCCAAGCAACTAAATGGAAAGAATTCTCTTTTCCAACACCATTCCAAAGAAAATTAAAAATTTTAGAGTGAATGGTCTTGATTATGGATTTAAGGACCATCATTAAAGAAAACCAATACATTGACACACTACTTAAGACTGATTGCACAAGAATCAACCTCCCTGCCAGAGACAGAAACCTATACCTACAAAGACTAATATTCTTATCAAACCTTTTCACAAGCCATGTCCAATCTATTGTTATATAACTGTTTGGTTTTAGGAAAAAAATGAGATGTTTAAACCCCTTTTCCTAAAGCTCCATTTTGTAATAAAAAATGGAGACAATTTGACTCTTAAAATCCTTACAAATTTTGTTTTGGTAAAAAATGGATCTTTTAGAACTTATCTCCATCCCATAGGCTGAACATAAAACTTCTAGAATTTTATTCATATATTTACACTCTTCCATCGAATCCCTTCCACAAATGATGACATTATCTACAAAAAGGAGATGAGAAATGTAAATTTATGGGACAGTCTTCATAACTGAGAAAGAGCCATCCATCTTTACTTTGGTGATCATCCTGCTGAGTCCCTCTATGACCAAAATAAAATGCAAAGGTGATAACAGGAAACCATAACTGAGACCACGGGAGCTTCGTTAAAAAGTGGTTGGAACCCCATTTATAAATTATAGAAAAGTTTGTTGAAGAGGCACATGTGAGAATACAACTAGTAACCTCCACTGGGACTCTAATCTGAATCAAAACCAACCGAACAGAACCTTAGTCCACCTTATCATATTCTTTAGAAACATCATTTTAAGAATCAAGGATCTCAATATCATTGTCTTAACAGAGTGCAAACAGTCTTGAGTGACGTAAATCGCTTCCAGAATTTGTCTGTTCGATAGGAAACCATATTGTTCTTTGGAAATCCTCTCCGAGAGTAAAGGTTTCAATATCAGAGCAATAATTTTTGTCACTAATTTATAGATCATATTGCACAGTACAATTGGTATAAATTCCCCAAAAGTAATAGATCTCTCCTTATTCGGAATAAAGGTAAGGAATGTAGCATTCAAATCTTCGCTCATGAACTTTCCTTTTCTCGAAAATTCCACAATTTCCAACAACTCCTTTCTAAATAAGTCAAAGAAAGTGAAGAAAAATTCATCTGGCCACCCGTCTGGGATTGATATTTTATCCTTTGCAAAACATTTTAGAGCCTTGTTCACTTCATCTAAGCTGACCTCTATTCCCAAAGAAAATCACTCTTCTCTGCTAAAAAAAGAAGGAAAAAAATTCAAAACTTCCAATTGATTCCTATGTTTTTTTTCCTTGGGTCTCTGTATAGCTTTGAAAAGTAGCTGACAACCTCCTTTTGAATTTCCATTTGAGATTGAATGTAAATGTCTGAGATAGTCACCTTCATGAGTGTAAATGTCCGAGATAGTGTTCATATTTTTCCTAAAAGAAGTATGTTTACAAAAAAACTTTGTGTTCCCATCGCCAACCTCTACCCAAATTGCTCTACTTTTCATTCTCCATTACTCTTCAATTCTTCTTAAAATTTTGTCCTTCCCACTTTCCAGGGAATCTATAACGATCCTATCCTTCTCAGAAAAATTTGAAGTCAAATTCTTGATTAAAATTTTCTTCATAAGTCCTTCCACTTGAAGGAGGTCTTTCTTATCTGCTTCCTTTTTTCCCTAACCCAATCCTTAACCACTTTTTTCAGTTTTTTTTTAATTTATGAACCACAGGATCCATTATATTTGAACCTTCGAAGCAGTTCAAAGAAATTCATACCTCCCTAACCATTCTATAGAAGGACTCGTCCTTTAGCCAAGATTGATTGAATTTAAACAAAAAAATTTGAGCAACATCTTCTCCTTCCACTTGTAGAGCAATCTAATTGTGGTCTGATAGATTTTCCAAACTATTCCAGATTCTAAATCTAAGAAAGTTATTTCCAATAAATGAATCAACCATAAAGAACTTCTCCAACCATTTAGCACCACTATTTACTCCCTGTTTATTTCGCCAATTAGGTGTTAACTTTACATGCCTCATATATATAAGACTATTTTTTGCAAAAATATATTGTAGAAAAGGAGCCAAAGGATCTACTAGAGACAAAGACCCCCATACCTCATTTGCAAACAGAGTGAAGTTCATTTCCCCTTCGATGATCAAATTTTGAAAACTGAGAACAACACTTGAATCGGTCTTTTCCGAAAAAATCCTTCTATCTTTGTATGGGACATATATGTTAAGAAAACTAATAATTTCTTTAAAAACATGGACTCTTCCTTCCAACAAAATACCTACTGCAGTTTTGAAAGGCTTGACATTACAAGTACAAGGATTCCAAATGAATTCCTGCCCCCCAGACTTCCCCTCTGAATCTACTGCATAAGCTTCCTAGTTTTTAAGAATACTTAAGAGAAACTCACAAGACTTTTTGCCTTTCTCCATAGTCTCTTGGAAAAAGTAAACATTAGCTGGATTTGTTTAAAAAAACCTCCTTAGGGTTCTTTTTTTGGGCCTCCCCCTATCCCTCTTAAAAAATGGAAATGTGGATCATTATGTAAACTTTCTCAGATGCGTCACTGCTCTAAGTGCCTCAACATTTCCCTTTACACTCGATGCTTCTGCTTCCTTTAATCTTCTAGACATAGGTATATAATCTCTATCACCATTTGTTTCATAACCAACATTGGACTCAATTCCTTTCTTCAAGGATTTCTTTGTATTTTTCCTTATTATCGTAATATTCCGATGACTAATAGCATTTATAGGGGTTTTCAAAGGAGACTCTACTGGTCTATTTACATATGTCGTCAAGGGGGTTACCAGAAAATCTCTTAGCTCGTCCACCTTGTCTTCCTTCTGATTCCCCGAGCCTTCGAACCCTAGAGACGAGTTGACATTAGGGTAATTTTTAGAAACCAAAGAAACATAAGACTTTCTATTTTCAAAGGTAACACGTACTTTCCCATTATATATTTTGTAAAACTCAAACCCTCCCTAGAAAATATTTACGAACCCTCCCCTTTTTTATCCCCAAAAACACTTTCAACAGACAAAATATCTGACCTTTCCAACCGATTTGAAATAATCAAATTCTTGCCTTGGTTCAAATAAAAGTCCTTTTATACATATTTACTAAACCAGAGTTCATTTGTTGTTAAATCCTCATATGGAACAGTCGAATCGGTTGGGGACTTACCTTCCAAAGAGACATCGTCCTACTCGTCTTCTGGGTTCGATTCTAGTGGATTTTCCTCCATCTTCCTTCTCCAAAGTGAACCCTTTAAACCTTTTTCCATATCTTTTGACCAGGGATAATCAAACCTCAAATGAACAGTGCCACTACAGCTTGAACAACATAAATGAACTCCTTTGTAATCAATTTTTTGTACAAAACACTGCTCTCCCCATCTAATTTGTATTTCTTCAGGAATTTCTTCAACCATTTTGAACTCCACCAAAACGCTGGCCATAGTTCTTTCTCCTGCTTTGAACAAAGACGAGTTAACATAAATAAAATTACCTGAATGATTAGCTAGGTCCATTAAGATTTACATTCGACCAAAATTGGATAGGAAGACCGGGTTGCAACATCTAGAGGTGTCTCTTTGCCAAATTTGTTTTATAAGGATCAAAGTGGACTGTCCATCTGCAAAGAATCAACGAGCCTTCCCTTATAATCCAAAACTTGTCTAATATTTGTTGAGCATGCTCTTCCATAAGGAAAATAAAACAAAACTACCCCCTCGGTAGGCCGATCACCCGTGAGAAGTAGTCTATGAGCAGATTCCAAACCCTCTAAACCCAGTCCATTAGATATGATTTGTTCAATATTTCATGCTCTAGACACCCTACCAACACTCTTCTTAATAAACCCTCAACATTTTCTAGGGTTTGTGCCTAACTAGCTGTAAATTCCTCCACCAGCCTCTTAACATTCACCGCTTTCTCCCTTCATTTTTGGTGAGTTACTACCCCTGAACCCCTTTGAACATCTAGGATCCTTCCAAGTGCATGCTATGAAACCTACAACACGGAAATATCCCGAGCCCCTTCTCGATAACTTGAATTTGCAAGACAAGGAAATTTTTCTTCATTCCTTTCCAAAAGTGATTTGACAAATGACCGCTCCTATGAAAAGGCCCCCTTCACGTGATCTATGTACCTTTCTTCCATGATCCCGTACTTTTCACCTCCACCTATCACAAATCCAAGCTCCCACTGACCCAGTTTAAAACCCACTTTTTTTCTTTTTTTTTCCATTCTTTCGTTTTGCAAAATAAAGTCAAACCCCAACTGTAAAAACTCCCAAAACGCCTCTAGATCTGAAAACACAAAGATCTGAGTAACGCCACACTCTACAAACCCTTTTGCAGAAACTACCCATAGCTAGGGTTTTTTCTTAGACACACCCATCTTCATCATGGTCACCATCTACATTAAGGCAATCTTCTACTTTCAAATCATTTATATTAAAACGAGTTCACAAAATCTTAGTTAAATCTATAAATATTGATTTTGAAATATCAAAAAGTATTTTCTCTTCTATAATTAGTAGTAATTAAATATATTGCTACTTTACTTTGATAAGTAATAATTAGTACTATTGAATGATATAATATAAATATTTGTTTTTTTTTTAGAAGAAAAAAGTTTGTCCTTGATATTCATTTAAGAATCAAAGGGCATCTGAAATGCCTTCCCAATATATGGGTTACAAACCTTAATATCGAAGGTTACCATACAAATGATGCAGTAGAAAGAGTCACATACACAGCTAAGTTGCAATAGGGGACAGGGGTATCTCCAACATACAGTTCGCATCAGAAAAAGCTGTCACTCATACCATATCTATCGTGAATCAAAGAGCATGGAACTGCAGTATAAAAGAGTCCGCTCCAGACTAAACAAAAGTAAGGTTCAATATGATAAAGGATCCAACACCAGGCTCAAAATAGCTCAAAACTATCAAGTGAGGTCAAAAGACCATCTATAAATTCAGAGTAACTTCTAGAACCAGGAGCCAAAGTAAGAGCTTTTTTATAGAGGTTGTCTGCATGCTGATTGTATTCATGATAGATATGGAAAAAAGTCAGTTCTAGAAATCATGTGCAAAGCTTTCTCATGTCCCTACACCAGTGAAATAGTTTAGGTGGTGAAAGGGAAGCTGAACCCTTTGCCCAGTTTATAATGACTGAAGAGTCACCATATATCTTGAGTCTGGGTATCCCCATCATTTCGGCTGTATGTAGGAGGGCCCAGAGCCCAATCAGTTCCGCCTTAGTGTTGGTGCATGGACCTTCCCCTAATGCAAATTCAAAGGAATGAGCCTCGCTCAATAACATACAATATCCAGCACCACCAGTACCATGTGTAGAAGCCCCATCAAAAAATACACAAGGATAGGCAATAACAGGACCTTGGCCTATGTTCCTGGATTTTTTCTTTTTATTGATAGGTGGACAATATGTCTGTGAGAAATAAGAAATCTGATGGAGAAAGCTGGTAACAGGTACAGTATTTCCTTCAAATAAAGCAATATTTCTTGCTTTCCAAACAACCCACATGGCAAGAAAGGGCAGATAGTAGAAGGCTGTGTTTTTTATGAAACAGTTAGTCCACTTCTCCAGAAATGTGTCGAGATCATTAGACTGGAAGGTAATAGTAATATGATGTTGGTCCTTAATGTTATCAATGACACTCTTCCATATAATGCAGTGTAAAAAGAGGTGTTGAACACAGTCGGCTCCATTCATGCATAGCACACACATCCCAGGTCCAAACCAACCACGCTTCTGAAGGTTATCCCATGTGAGCAGCTTGTTCCTCAAAGCCAACCAGATAAAACAACTAATCTTCCTGGGGAGTGCACTAGTCCATATAATTTTATGTAATCTGCACCCAACCGAGGGAGAAAAGGAGCGTACAATGCTATCATAAACCAATTTTGCAGAGACAACTCCATCAAACTTGTTAAAATCCCAGATCATGGAGTCTGACTAAGTATTGAGACGGGTGCCCCCCAATTCCAGGATTCTCGTGAAAGAGTCCCAAATCTCTTTCCATTCCCCTCCAATACATAAGTCCTCAGCCGAATACCAATTCTTATGTTGTCTCGGTAGGGTATTACGAGCCTGTGATAGTGAGACTATATCCAGATCCTCAAGGTAATCACGAAATCCAGCAGGAAATGTGATCAATTCTGGTGTACCAGTAATAGGATCAATGCCAATATGCATGCTATTTCCATTTCCCACCTGCCAAGCTAGGTATTTACCAAGCCACAGGAGAGTTAGCAATAAACCCTTCCAAATAATAGAGACTCCTCGAATATTGAAATGCTTACCATGGAGCCAAGTCTCTACTGTATTCTTCTTTAAATATTCACAGACAATAACATTATGCCATAAACCATCACATTGAAGAACCAACCACAAATTTTTTAATCTGAGGGCAATACTGAACCAATGCAAATTCTTAATTCCCCAACCCCCAAACTCTTTCGGCCACGAGAGACACTTCCAATCTGACATATGGTATCGGTGTTTGTTGCCAGACGAGCCCCATAAGAATGCAAATGTAAGACTTCTGAGTTTGTTTATTACAGACACAGGGATGGGAGCTAGACCCAGCCAAAAAACTGGAAGACTTGACAACACTGCTTGAACAAGAATCAAATGGCCTCCTAGTGAGAGAAGATGATGTGCCCAGTGAAAAAGTTTGCTTTCATATCTCTGAATCAACCAATTCTAGTCATTGACTTTATACCTTAGGGGTTTGAGATAAAACCCAAGGTACTTAAAACCCGAGGAGATAGGTTCCATTTTATATGGCAGAGCCCGAGCTATATCCACATCCACATTATTATAGAAGAAAACAAGATTTGTCCAAACTAATGTTCATCCCTGAGGCCTTACAGAAAGTACTCAAAATAACCTCAAATGCCATCCATTCAAATAAAGTGCCAGTGCCAAGCAAGATTACATCATCTACGAAAAGGAGATGTGTAAGTGCAAGTGAGGATGAGATCTTGATACCTTTTATGAGGCCATGGTCCCTTTCATCAACAATCAATAGGCTGAGACCTTCAATTACAAGTATAAAGAGCAAAGGAGAAAGTGGGAAACCCCGTCTGATGCCTCTTGTGGCTACGAATAAATTCGAGGGTGTTCCATTAATGAGGACTGCAAAATTCGCTGAAGTTAGGCATCCCATTATCCAGTTTACAGTCAATAGAGGCACCCCAATATGGATAAGTATGAGATGAATGTAGGACCAGTTAACATGGTCAAATGCCTTCACCAAGTCCAGTTTGAGAATGAGAGCACTTGTGTTTTTTGTCTTCACAGTATGGAGTGTCTCTTGAACAATACTAATGGGTGCAACAATCTAGCGGTTTTTCAGAAAACCATATTGTTCGATGGAGATATGGGTGTCCAAGAAAGGCTTGAGCCTTACAACAATTACCTTTGATATCAATTTATATAGCATATTGCACAGGGATATAGGCCTAAAATATGCAAAGGTTGAGGGGTTATCCTTTTTCGGGATCAATGCAAGGAAGGTAGCGTTTAGGAATGGAGGGATACAGCCCGAAACCCTAGCACCATCCACGACTGACAAAAGTTCATCGCCCAACAAGTCAAAAAAATGCAAATAAAGTTCCACAAGCCATCCATTAGGACCAAGGCTCCTGTCTTTTTTGAAAGAGTGTAGGGCACATTCTACTTCCTTCGAGGTAACCGGTAGGGTGAGACAATGGGCATCAACCTGAGGGATCATCTTGGGATAGAGTTGGACTACCCTAAGTTGTTCCAACAAACAGGTTTGTTTGTCATCCCTGAAAATGCTAGCAAAATGGTGTTGTCCCATATCCTTAAGTGCATCCTCATCTTCAATGCAGAGACCATCATCATCCAAGAGGGACCAGATGGAATTTTGATTCCTTCTTCCAGATGCCAGGGCATGAAAATACTTGGTGTTCGAATCTCCATATAGTGCCCACTTAGCATGACTTTTTAGCTGCCATGTCAAGAGAAAGTGATCCAGTATCTTCTTCTTTTTTCTGATCAGAGCTGAGTCAGAGACATCTATTCCTCATGAGTAAGTATACCAAAGGAGGGGCTAGAGAGGAGGGAACATATGTCCCGATCCAGCCTGTGAGATTCATTCTCCAAGAAAGTACCTTTATCCTTAATCCAGAATTTAGAATCCTTCTTAAGGGCCCTAAGCTTGTGTGTAAGAAGGTCCAGATCAGATTCCGGAGAAGAAGGAGCCAGGATATGCCACCGGTTGGTGACCCAAGAGCCAAGATCTGTTAAATTTGAATGGATAGTTACAGGATCCCAAGGACTAGTTCCACTCAAAACAAATAGGATAATGATCAGAGATGTCTGCATGGTGAGTCCACATGCGGTGAATAGAAAGGGATGGGATCAGTGAGGAAGATACCAAGAACCTCTCAAGTCTTTTGCTGATCCCCTTGTCCTCGATCCTGCCATTCCTCCATGTGGGACCAAAACAAGGTGGAGCAACATCAGTAAGACCCACCGAATCAAAAAGTAGCTTGAAATGTGATGTAAGGGGGTCCATGACAGCCCGTTTTCCCCAGGTCTCAGAAGCATTCATGGTCAAGTTAATGTCTCCCCCCAAGATAAGATTAGGTGAGTTGAGAAGACCCCCCCGGAGGACCCAGTCCCAGAAAATATCTCGGTCACGGTAAGGGCCATAGCAGTTGAGAATATCTAACTGTGTATTCATACCTCGAAAATCAGCTTTTACAAGGATACCAGCAACTATTTCAAAGGCATGACATCTGACCATGTGAGGGTTCCAGGCAGTAAGCAGTCCACCTGAAAGGCCAGAAGCACTAATGGCACAGAATTCCCAGTTGGGAAGGAGTTTTGAGAAAGCATGTAGAGCAGGGTAAGCACTACACATAGTCTCCTGTAGGAGAATCATATCAGGTCGAATGGAAAGGAAAAGTGAGCGGAGGCCATATTGTTTGGTCTTGCCTCCCAGACCCCTGACATTAAGGGAGAGGATCAACATTAAGGAATAGGGGGGGGGGGGGAGGAGATGCTCTAAGTCCCTGGGGCGATAATCTTCTAGCAGCATCTTCGATGCGGACCGAGAGAGGGATATAAGGGGGAGAGGTAGTGGAGAGATCCCCGATCAGTCCCTTCTTTTCCTTCTTCTTCTTCCTGACAGTGACATTCTCAAATCAGATGGAGTTAAGGTGGATAGTAGATGGGGAAGAAGGTGTAGTCGCAGAGAAAATTGACAAAGACTTATGTAGGGAGGGGTCAGAAAAGGACGAGGAAGATAAAGGACTATGAGGGGAAGGGGGCAAGGGGAGGGAAGTGGTGGCAGTAGGGAGAGGAGGAAAGTCCGCAAGGGAAGAGAGTGGAGGCATCAAAGGGTTGATATTGGTTAAAGAAGAAGGACAGAGAGGAGGTTCAGGAGAGGCCTCGAAAGAGGTATCAGCAGAAGGGAGAAAAGAAGTAGTGTTCTCCCCAGTGTCCCGATCAAGTGAATCAGTAGAAAGGGCTTGTGGATTCATGGAGACATAAGAAGGTGAACAAAGAACAAGTTCTAAAGAACCCACAAAAAATGAGCCAACAGGTGAGGCCTTCAGAAGGGTCTCCTGAGAGTCTGAGATAGGAGGGAAAGTCACAACAGGGGTCCTAACCAATTCATCAATCTCCTGAAGCATAGAGTCTGTAACATCACCGAAGAGGGAGAGAGACTATGTGTAAATACCTTTCAATGAATGCTCCGGCGGAATGTTTGGATGGTGTGCTGCAGCCATAGGGGAGCCATCAAGACTAGAACCAGCAGGAGAATGTAGGAGCTGTGGGAAAGACTGCCTGAGATGACCAGTATCACGGCAATAACTACACCGGAAGGGAACATGGAGATAATCGAGTCTCTGCACCAAGAGACGTTCCTTGCATAATATCTCAACCTCGGCAGGTAACCCGAGTGTGATATCCAGCTCGACCAGAACCCGAGCCACTCGTTTGTTGAAGGCAAGATGGAAATCTTCATAAACAACCACGAATCGACCAATCGTATTAGCAATACCTTCGAGGAGATACGAATTCCAGAGAGGGAAGGGAAGGTGGGGCAGCAGAACCCAAAGATGTCGTTTCGTCACCCTTTCCCTGATGGGGTCAAAGTGTGTATGCCAACGACCCAGAACCAGCAACCCTGAACCAACACACCAATTCTGGTCCAGAATAAGGGAGGCATGCTCAGCATCCATAAATACGAAGACTATCCAGCCGTTAGATAGAAGACTGATAGTGGGAATGTACTTAATGATCAGTTTCCAGTAATCAAAAGCCCAATCCAGCCAAGCCTTTTTCCCCAATCGACAGTATTCCAGACGCCCGATCAGAGCACGTGAACACGGAGAGGACACCCGGTCCATGAATATGTCATGCCCCAGAACATAGCGAAACTTACCTTCGTGATTCTTGATATTTTTTGCATGTCACTTACGACGAGAGCGTGAAGAGGCAGCTAAGTCTGCCATCCTCAAGGTCAAATCCCGGTGCCCGCAAAGGTAGCCAAACCACTGAGAGTATAGGAACACAGTGCCCCGCCAACCAGAAACAGCTCCCCACAAACCGTCCGAAGATGGTACCCAGATGTGGGTAAACCCAACCAGACAAAGGAGAGGGGTTCAATAGGGTTAACCCCGTGCCGACAGGAAACCCAACAGTTATCCTAAGAGAGAGTACAAGATCCATGACAAGTACCGAGACAAAATCCCCAGACCCCAACAAGAGCCTAGAAACCCCCAAAACAGTAACAGGCCTAGTCAGAAACCACGGAGAGTACCGAAAACAGCGCCTCACAAACCGGTCATAGATGAAACCCTGAAAATGGTAAACCTTAGCCGACATATAAGAGGGTTCAATGGGGATGACACCGAGCCGGCAGGAATCAATAGCAACAAGAAGAGGGCATTCTAGAACCACCACTGACAGAGCCAAAGATGCGGGCAATGAGTACCGGCAGAATACCGAGAAAAAAAGGACATAACCCAAAAAGTCCGTTAGAAAGCAGGAGTTAACAGAAGTCAACCCCGCTCATGCTGTTAGCAGTGGAGAAACAAGTGCAAACGTCAACGTGAAAAATCCACATGCAAGGTGACAGACCCAGAATGACAAAAAACCCCAAGACGCAGATAGAACCCCCCCCCCCAAAAAAAAACCCCAAGGTGACTGGTAGAACGCGAAATCCTTCATACTTTTTTGTATTGGTTGCTACTAGTCCCCCTAGTAAGGGGATGGACTCCAATAAGTTGCCTCTAATGTGTTGATAAAAACCCAGAAAGAACCTAAAACCGTCAAAGCACAGAACCCGTGGAGCAGAGGAAAGACCGAGTTCAGCAAGATAGACAGAGAGTCCCGTAAAGGAAATGGTAGGGGAGGTTAGGGCAGTAAAGGGTACAGGGGAGTACAGAGGTGAGGCCGCCATATTAGAGCCCCCTAGAAGTGCAGAGGGGCTGCGCCCCTCTGCACTTCCAATCATTCTCACTAAAACATAAATATTAAAGAGGAAAGAGATCCGCAAACTTTTAATTAAATCTAATTAAATCCATGAATGAGTATGGAGAATATATATATGGTTTTAATTAACTTTTTTAAATAATTTTTTTATAAATGTTTTTAATTATTTATTTTAAAAAAACTTTATAATGATAAAAAAAAAAAAAACTTCGAAAGTATTTTGTTATTTGTTTTTCTCCATCTTTACAACTTAAATAACAAAATAAGTGAAAAGTAAATTTATAAAACTTGTATGGAAATATATCATTTTAATAAGAACAACAACATTAGATTCAAACATGTTTTGGGAAGCACTTTAAAAAAGTATATATACATGTGTTTTGTATTTAATTTAAGTTTTATATTTCGGATATATATCAAATTGTTTAAAAAAAATATTTTATAAAAATAATTATTTTTTATAATAAACTTTTAGAAAAATATTTTTACACTTATACTTATAGTTTAGATTTAGGGATGGAAATTGATTTATAGAATCCAAAAAATCCAAAAAAATGTATAGTAATTGTCATTGTTTAAGCAATATAACCAATTACCTCCCTCCCACATGTTAAAAACCCTAATGATCTTGCAACCACTAACAAATTCAAGAACCACAGAATATGGATCTCCCGAAGCAATTCACAAGCGTTTCCACTTTAGAGCTGCTATTGCAGGATTGGTCCAAACTTTGTAGCTTATGGACTCTCACAGAAATGGACCCTGTGGACAAATCGCCTTATTTGTTGGACAAAAATATCTCATTTTCTGTGGTCTTTATACATGGAATTAAGTGGTGTTCATATCTCTATATGATCCCCTTTCTCCATTCTTTTGTCAACGTATGCATCCGTTCTAATGAATGACGTGAGTTTGTTAGAGTCTCACGTACCATAGTTTCATTTCATTTATATCACTTGATCAAAGAGCTTAGTTTCTCTTTTTACTTTAAATTTTATGGATCTTGCCTCCTCTTCAGCTCAGTGAGCACTCAAGAGAGAGACCTTGGGGTGACCGAGTTGAAATTTTTTTGTAATAAGGGTATTACTCACGGGGGCTTCACTTGTTGACCAATATCCTATCACGTTAGTTCATATTGTGGGTTTTAAAATTATTAAAAATTGAACCAATATATTGCAGGTATAGGGGGGGATGAGGGGTTTAAGGTGGGGGTGGGTAGGGTGGTTTATAAGGATTGAGGTATAAAAAGGGGCGGGGAGGAGGTTTTAAACATTGGGAAGGGGTTTCAAAAAAAAGAGTTTGGGTCAATATCTCTGGAAATTAAGGGTATTCTTTAATATCCCACAATTGCACGTGCTATGTGAGGTGTTCACTAAGTGAAGTCCCCGTGGTATTACTAAAGCTACATGATCAAAAGTGTTAACATATTTCTTTCTAAACACCCATTATGGATTTATCATATTGTCCAAGCTTCTATTATTGGAGAAACCTTTTCCTTTGGACAAGGTTCCTCAAATCATTTATCTCTATTTAAAGTTTACACTTTTTTTTTCCAAAGAAAAAAATCGTAAATACA